>PITA01027750.1:0-20466 GCA_004023965.1 Spilogale gracilis | reverse complement strand
TAATCCAGTAAAGCACTTAGAAAAGTTTCTTGCAAGGGTGCCTGGGTGATGCAGTTGGTTAAAGCATCTGGCTCTTGGTTTCAGCTCAGGTTGTGATCTCAGGGATGTGATTTTAGGGTGGTGAGCTCAAGCCCCGCGTGGGGCTCCATGCTCAGCATGCAGTCTGCTTAAGCTTCTTTCTCCATCTCCTTCTGTCCCTCCCCACCCAGCTCTCTCTCTCTCAAATAAAAAAATAAATCTTAAAAAAAAAAAAAAAAGAGGCGCACCTGGGTGGCTTAGGCAATTAAGCCTCTGCCTTCAGCTCAGCTCATGATCTCAGTTCCTTGGATGGAGCCCCGAGTTGAGCTCCCTGCTCAGCAGGGAGTCCGCTTCTCCCTCTCCCTCTGCCCCTCTGCCCCCCGTTCTTGTGCATGCAAGTGTGTGCTTTCTTCTCTCAAATAAATACAATTCTAAAACAAGAGAATATTGTCTTGCAAAAAACATATTTTTGAAAAAAATTAGTGATGTCTCTAGCACCACTGTCATTTAACATTGCCCCAAAAGAACCAGAAAATGCAATTATATAAGCCAACGAAATAAAAAGAATAAATATTAGAAAGGATGAGACACTATCGGCATTAGTATTATTTGAATATCATATAATGTTGCGGCTAAAAAACAAAATAATCAACAGAAAAGTTATTAGAAATCATTTTGGTATGTGTCTAATTATAAAGTTAATATACATAAATAGATGCCTTACCTACAAACAATAATCAGAAAATATAATGATATAATATATCATTTAAAATAGCAGTAAGAGGACAAAACAACCAGAAATTACCTTTCCAAGAAATGTGTAGGATTATTTCAGAGAAAACTTGAAAACTCTAATGAGAGACATTAACTGTACTTAAACGAATGGAAAGACAAATCCCTTTCCCTTGGTTAGGAAGACTCCCTATTGTAATGCTGTCAATGTTCTTAAATTAATCTATAAATACAATTTCATCCTAATCAAAACGACAAGGTGACTTTTTAAAAAAATTTGCAAACCGATTTAAGATGTGAGCATACAGCTGGGGAGGATGGGGGACAAAAGCAGAAGAGCTAGTCATAGTAGATATTAAATTTAATAAGTTAGAGTGGATGGAGCAGTTTAATAATCATGTAAAAATAGATCAAATTTAGGATAACAGAGAGCCAAAAATAGAACCCCAAATGTGCATGAATTTATAGCAAGAGTGGAGTATGCATTGCACACACACACACACACCATGCATTCAGAGTCCAATTGGACTTAACAGGATAGATGTTGGTCAGACTTATGTTTATCATCTGACCCTTATAAGCTGCAATTACTAGTAAACTATAATTGTGTCCTAGGTCCCCAGAAACCAGAATGAGTTGCATGCCAGCTGCAACATTATAAGATATTCAAAGCATATCCACTCATGCTTGAAAGTTCTGATTGTCACCTTTTCCCTGTGCACAGTTACCCCAATAAATAGCTTTAAGCGTTGTTTGGCGAAGGCTCTCAGGAGAAAGCTCACAATATATTTGTGTGTTTCCTTAGCAATGTCAGGTTATTCCTTTATTCATGGGACTCTGGATCTACAGAATAGCTCAGATTTCAAAACAAATTTCTCACCACTCTTGTGTCTGCTCAAGGTTGGCCTCTGTTGACAAGATCCAGTTACACAAATCGGTTAGCTTCTAAGTAAGTCGTGTGTTGATTTTGTTCTCTGGGACTCCATGACTAATGAACCATAGCCAGAAACCTCTGTATGTCAGGCCACAGCGGGTGATGATTCCCACAGGGGTCCTGCTGCTTATTATCATATTCACCCTGCTCTGTTTCTGATAGTTTACTGTTGTCGTCTGGGCTCAGCACCTTGGCTCCCTCCATTCCCATTGCAAAAGAACAAAATCTCAACTCAGTATAATTTGAAGATCTAATTGGCTTTATTCAACACTTCATGAATTGGACAGCAGCCCTTCTAGTAAACACACAGGTGTTCTGAGGAATTGTAAAAATGGAAGGTTTTTGTAGGCAGAAGGAGGATGGAACAAAAAAAATTATCAGAAAAAAGAAGATTGTTTTGAGCCAGAATATCTTTAGGAGGAAGGGACGGGCAGGGGTCTTATTTCCCAGATGACCTCACTAGTGCTGATCAGGCAAATTAATGGATTCTGAAGGGCGTTCTCTCCACCTCCTGGACTTCAATGCTGGCTTCCTTTCCGAGATTACGGAAGCTCTCGGCTACGATTTGCTCAAATCTACCTTTTGCCCCTCTTTCTTCTTCCTCTAGGACCCCAATAATTCTAATATTGTTTCACTTTATGGTATCGCCAATTTCTCAAAGCCTCCCCTTACGGTCCGTTAGTTGTTCTGCTCTCTTTTCCTCAGCTTCCTTCCTTTCCATCGTCTTGTCTTCTATGCCACTGACTTCTGCCTCATTTATCCTAGCTGTGTGAGAGCATCCATTTTATATCGCATCTCAGTTAAATCATTTTTAATTTCGGCCTGATTAGATTTTATTCCTGCACTAAGAGCTTCTCTAGGGTCTTTTATGCGTTTTTCAAGTCTAGCTAGTAACTTTATAATTGTTACTCTCAATTCAATTTCCGACATTTTACCCATATCCATATTGATTAGATCTATGGCAGAGAATATTACCTCTTGTTCTCTCTTTCGTGGCGAATGCTTCCTTCTCGTCATTTTGTGCCAAGAAGAATAGATGAACGAGAGAACAAAATAAAAAATATCAACCATGACCCTAGCAAAATACATACTAGACACATCTGAAGAGGTCGGACACCAAAACAGGAAAAAAAAAAAAAAGGAAAGAAAGAGAGATTACAATCTCCCAGGTGGACAAAACAGAGAGATCCACTTGGTCCTGGGTGTATTTTGGTCTGTTAGAAAACAGTAAATCCCAAAATTGTAAAGAAAGAAAAACTTAGAAGGAAAGCAAAAATGAAGAATACATCATCTATAAAATGTAAATGTAAAATGAGAATTAAAAAAGACTTAAAAAGAAAGAGTTGATAAAATGAGAAACCAGTTGAAAGTGAAAAAAAGGAAAAAAGAAAGAGAAAATTTTAAACTAAAGACTCATGAGAAAAAAACCCTTGAACTCTATATACCGTTTCCCCATAGCACAGGAGTTTTTCAGTTCTGAGTGATGCATAAACTTGGTATTCCACTGATATTCCTGCCGGTCTTCTGCGGAGAGCCCTACTGTGCTGATTCTCAGGGGTCTTTGCCTGTGTGGAATTGCACTGCTCCTTTGCCAGGGGTTCCGGCTCACTGTAAGCTGTTTTGGGTTGCTCTAGGTGGCTTTTGTTCCCTGAAGGCTTTTTGTGCTCCTTGTAAAAGGTGTTCTAGCTTCTGTTTGTAAAATTGCAGCCAAGTTTTTCTTAGATCGCAGGTTGAATTCACAGGTGTTCAGAATGATTTGATAGATATCCAGCTGAATTCAAGGAACCAGATGAAACAAGGATCCCCTACTCTTCCACCATCTTCCCTCCCAACCCGATCAGGATAATTCAGATTGACTGTTGCTGTCATGGCGGCCAGTTTCTCTTCCGTCAGTTGCCTCTCTCACCAATTTATTTCTCATGAGAAAGGTAATGGGAAATTCTTCTGGGCTCTCCTCATGAAGATCATGACATAAGTTAGGCAAGAGTTAAATGGCAGCATCCATCTCTAAGGTGACTGATTCTTTATAAAATACTAAAAGACTCTGGGCCTTTCCATGCCATTTAGTGTGAGTCACCATTTGGCCCAGTTAGGTATTAGATGATATAGGGGGGAATGCACTCGGTAGAGAGCCTCTGTCAGTACTTTGTCTACCTCAGCTGTGGAGAGCTACCTAGACCATGGTAACACACTTGCTGGGCCAGCTTGCTTCTGCTGACTGAGGCAGAAGTATAAATGCTAGGTCATTTGAGTCTTTCATGGGGCACTCCAATAGATGCATTTCATTTTAGAGCTGCTTAGGTAGAAGAAAGTGGTGGAATGTTTGGGGGCAAGGAGGTCTGGGGCAGATAGATAAATGGAAGTGAGAAAAAAGTATAAAGATTTTTGTCTTACAAGTTAATGCCCATCAGAGAGCATGAACCATGGGAGAGGTACTGTGATCGTTAATTCTATGTGTCAGCTCCACTGGGCCAAGGGTTACACATTATTTCTTCATGTGTCTGGGAGGGTGTTTCTGGAAGAGATTAGCATTTGAATTTGTACACTGAGTAAAGCAGAGGGCTCTCCCTAGTGTGGGGAGATCCCTTGAGTATAACAAATCTATCCCCCAAATATGATCACCTGAATACAACAAAAATACAAAGGAAGATTGAATTTGCTCTCTGCCTGACTGACTGAGCTGTGACATCAGTCTTCTGCCCTCAACACTTCCTGATCCCAAGTCTTCATGCCTGGACTCTCAGGTCTTTGAACCATGCTTTTAGGATCTGGCTCACATGCAGAAACCTGACTTCCCTGAAGTCACACATTTCTGAGGGAAGACTGTGTGTGGTGACTATTCAAGGTGCAGCAATAAAGTCCCAGTCATTCTGACCTGATGGAATGTACCCCTAGTGGCCAATATTTAGTCCAGAGCTTCCAGAATGGCTGGTCAAGGCTTTATCAATTCTGGGTCACAGTTTAACTTCTAACCTGCTACCCCCCTCCTTCATCACATAGGGGTTGAACCCCAATTAAACATCTTGCACCTCAAACTCTGTCTCAGCACCTGCTTCCAGAGAACCCAACCCATTGAATCCAGTAACCTTTTAGAACCACAGCTGGCTGCTCAGGCTAGCACATAGATACAGAAATCTCTGGTGGTGATGAAAGACATCAGAAGATTTTCTTCTCGGAAAAGTTTAATAAATTTGGCACTCCCTGAGGAACTTCAAAGAGAGAGTTCTTGGTTCTCAGGCTTTTCTGTAGGTAGTAAATACTTGGTTTTTATCTCTAGTTCCCGGCACACCATTAGAATCTCCAGAATGACGACAGTGTTTTTGGTAAGCTAATGAAATAATTGGTGACGGGGGTCCCCTAGATAGCTTCAGGATTGGGGCTAGCCACCAGAAAACCAAGGAATGATTAGAGGGTTAGAACTTTCAGTCCCATCCCTAGCCTCACAGAAGGGGAGAGGGCTGAGTTAATTATCAGTGGCCATTGATTTAATCAATCATGCTTATATAATAAGACTTATATAAATACCACTAATAGAAGCGGTTTGGAGAGCTTCCAAGTTGGTGACCACATTGAAGTGCTGGGAGGGTAGTGTGCCTGGAGAGGGCATGGAGTTCCATGCCCTTTCTCCCATATTTTGCCACATGGCTGTTCCTGAGTTGTGTCTTTTATAATAAACCACTAATAAAAAGTACAGTGTTATCCTGACTTCTATGAGTTCTAGCCAATCATCAAACCTGAGGGAGGGGTTCTGAGGAAGGGATCATGGGATCCCCCATGATCAGCTGACTTGGATCATCCAACATCATGGGATTTGAGGTCTTCATCCCATCTTCAGCCAGAAAGCTACCAGGCCTTGGTTCCTCTCTTGGTATAGTTAGCACTTCCTCCCTGCATGGACACCTTCTCCTTGAATACCACAGAAAGTGGAATTATTTGACATCCTTTTAAATTTGTTAGAACAGGCTGGGATTTTCTGTTTGCTTTGGACATTCAGTAAAAATCTAGGTGGAAGAGAAGTCATGAATATGAATTCAGATTGCAGTTTTCTGAAGCCTAGCTAAAGTTTCCAGCTATGGAATAAATCCCAGAAACACTGAGGGTACCTAGGTACTCAGAGAAAAGCCCATAAAAATACGTTTTATTCTATTATTTAAGAAAAGTTAAAGTACCATCTCTAAATAGATCAAAGTCTCCCTAAAACAACTGTGGCCTCCAAAAGTGCTTATTCATTAAGAGAATAACAACTGAATTTATAAGTAATATTTTCATAACAGCTAATGACTAAGTTATATCACACTGAAAACCAACTAGTAAGATGGCTTTGGAATATCTGGTTAGTGTGAGCTCCTTAGAACTGTACATTTTGGGTGGCGCCTGGGTGGCTCAGTTGGTTAAGCGACTGCCTTCGGCTCAGGTCATGATCCCGGAGACCCGGGATCGAGCCCCACATTGGGCTCCCTGCTCGGCGGGAAGCCTGCTTCTCCCTCTCTCACTCCTCCTGCTTGTATTCCCTCTCTAGCTATGTTTCTCTCTGTCGAATAAATAAAATCTTTAAAAAAAAAAAAGAACTGTACATTTTGAAAGAGATATAAGAACACAGAGAGCTACAACCTTCAATTATATTTGATGATGACGATGGTGATGAGGTCAAGGGTAAAAATATTAACAATAGTAAAGGATTATCATTTTAAAAGAAATGCCTCACTTTTTTTTTTTTTGCTTCAAGGCCACATATCCAGTGGACCACAGTAGCATGGCATGCTGGTTGACCCATGTGTTTTGGACTAAGTCTAGAAGAAGTGAGTTCATAGACATAGTTTTGCCACTTAATAGTTATATGACCCTTACTAACCTTTCTAAGATTCTGAGTTATCATTTCTGAAATTTTTTTGTGTGAAATTAAGATAATGCTAATATCTATACCCCAGGATTATCCCAGGCTTAAATTAGGTACTTTTATAATGTACCTGGAATTGGCCTGTGAAAAGATTGTTGTAAATATAAGCAGGTGGTGTTTTATGGTCCCCAAACACCTTTCCTCCATTTCACATTATGTGGGATCAATAGTTCATCATTTGATTTGTACTCCCATTTACATTTTTATGAAAAGAGGAAGACCAAAAGTTGCTTTATTCCAAATTTTGTCGGTATTTATGGTCTGCCAATGGGTTTTCCAGAGTGGAAATATTTCAAGGTGCATGCTCTAGGTTTAGACACATGTACTGTTTAGAAAAGTTGAAAGTTAAAGGACCAAATGTAAGAGAAAAAGCCTGCCTGATACTTTTTCTTTAAAATTATAAGGCCTAATCAACTTGTAAGAAAAAATTTTTCTTTGTAAAACTTTAATGCATTTGCATAAATGAATAAACCCAAATGGTAAATAAACCTGACACTGCATCTCATTAAGTCATAATAACCAAAATTATAGGAAATAAGTGGGGCTGGAAGTAATTCAGAGGATCCCTAAGATTCTTTCTGCAGTGCAGTTCTTCAAGATTTAGAGAGTCCCTTGGCATTTACTAATATCAACACATGTAGGAAGCTGAAAATACAAAGTGGATGAGGACATTGAGTAGAAAACACTCAATTAATGAGAAATGCAACCAAATAGGTGTGTCATACTAAAAACTTCAGATTTTATGGAGTGATGTCACAAAAATGGTGACATGGAAAATATCAGCCTCTGTGCCCTCATAAAGATTAAGAATTAGACAGCTATCCATGAACAGAAACAGCTCTGGAAGAGTGCTCTGGAGGCACTTAAGCAATTTTAGCAGCTGAGTAGAACAAAAAGCCTGGGCATAACTGTACAAGAAGCATCCAGATAATCTGGGATTATTTTCCCACTTCAAAATCCTGCATTTAACAACGCCTGCAAAACTCCTTTTAGCCATGTAAAGTAACATATTCTCCAGTTTCAAGGATTGGAAAAGTTGATTTTAGTAAGGCAACCTGTTTGTGTTTTGGGAGCAGGGGGCAGGTGAGAAGGAGACTTTTAAATTTGAATGTTTCAAATTTTGTATCAGGGGCATATATTACCTAATCAAAAATAAGTGCAACTTCATCACGTGATCAAAATCGACACCAACAGTGATAAGTCAGATTGACAGTATGTACCCTTGATATAATGTGCCCTTGAAAGGCACTTAACCCCTGTGGTCTTCCTCCCCAAAACACATTATTCCAAGTCTAATCGTGAGGAAAACATCAGACACATCCCCATTAAGGAGCACACACTTATCTGCACACACTTATCTGATAACTGTCAAGGTCATCAAGAAAGTGGCAAGTCTGAGGAAATGTCACACCCAAGCCTAAGGAGATAACACTTTGAATGTAATATGGGGTCCTGGAACAGAAAAAAAAAAGATATTAGGAAAAAGACTGAAAAATCTGAGCAATGTATGGAACTTAATAATAATGCATCAATATTGGTGCCAGAGCAAAGGCAAATGTATCATACTAATGTAAGATGTTAATAATAGAGGAATCTGGGTATGGGGTATAAGTGAACCCTCTACACTACCTTTGCAATAATTCTGTAAACCTGGAACTATTCTAAAATTTAACAAATTCTTTAAAATAACCTAATTGCATAGCTTACCTATTAACAAAACATAGAGATTTAAAAATAAAAAATACCAACAATCTCACAAAATGTGATTGAAATCACTATTATCCATAGTGTATATTTCCCCAAACAACAGTATCAATATTATTTATACAGATCAAGACAAAACCAACAAACGAAAACCAGAAATAAGATAGTTACTTTTTTTTTTCCTTATTGGCCAAACAACTGGTTTGTTTGAAAAACAAATCTGCCACAGAAAAACAATTCTCAAGAGAGAATTCAGGCTACATTGAGATTTAAATAAAGAGAACGTACAGTGTCCCGAAGACCACACTGAAACAGGAAATACTGTTTTTCAACCTTCTTCATGGATCTTCCTTCCTCTAACATGTGCTATAAATAGAGGTTTTCTTGCTGTTTAAAACAAGTCCATGTAAACTTTTTTATTTACATTGCTGAGAAGAGGCCATTTAGGAAGGTGACACAGGCCTTCCGCGGAAAGAAGCAGCGTGGAAGGAGAAACACTTGACCAGTTGAGGGACTACTGATCAGGGGAATCTGGACAAAGAAGTCTAGGCAGTGGTTAGGAGATCAAACAAGCTCACCGTGTTTCTCCCAAACCCTATCCCCCTTCCAGTACTTTCTATTTTGCTTCAGTTTTGACTGTCCCCATGTCCCAGACCGACCTGAGTTTCTGGGTTGTACCTGGTGTTGTCAAGTGTCATTATTAATGGTTCCTCCATTCACTCTCAGAAGCGTCCAACTTTGAGTGATGAGTTACATGATCGCCCCCTGTTTAACTGTACCACCACCTCTTAGTTGCACAGAGACCTAAGCATCACACTGATCTGGGACAATTTCTTTTGGCCTTATCATCCCCAACATCCACTTAATCATGGTCCTATAGATTCTGCCTTATCAATCCCTCTGGTGTCTGCCTCCTCAACCTCCTTGTTCTTATGTTACTAGATGTACTGTGCTAGCTTCCTAAATTGTTCCCTGCCTCCAATTCCTACATCCTTCCCCTACTTCAATCCATTCACCTCACAGCACTCTACACTTCAATTTAAAAGGAATGTGACATTAGCTCTGTACTTAGAAGCTTTCTATGATTCTTTATTGCTTTTGTAATATAAAGCATACGCCAGAGTGTGGTATCCAGGGCCCTTGTTTTCCCATTTCCACTTGGCTTGGTCACTTCAAGGCTTTTGATTTCCCACATTCTTTGGCCTACCTCCTTTCCACTCTCCTCTCAATTGTCTGTTCCATCCTCCAGTCATGCCAGACTCCTTGCAGGTCACTCTTGGCACCGTACTTCTCTTGCTACGGTGCCTTTGCATGCGCTCCTCTGCCTGGCACACACTTTCTGACATCCACTCCCATCTGTTCACCTCATATAGCATTTGAGTCTTAACTTGGGTTCCAGTTCCCTCAGAAAGCCTTTCTTTCCCTCCCCCCAAGTCTAGGTTGATCTACCTTGGGGTTCCCACAAGACACTTACCTCTCCCATTGTAGTTTTTACACCATACTGTCCTTATTTTCCTCATAGAGAATTAGAAATGTGAATATGTTAGATAAATTCTCCAAGCTCAGGAAACTGGTAAGGGACTAGCAAGCATTTAGACTGAAATCTGCTTTGCTCCAAAATGCCACGGTAATCTGCCTTCTTTCATCCATCAAAACACACCTGTGGGTACTAAAAAGCTGGTTCGACATAATTTGAATAATTTTATAAATATGTTTTCAGTGCCAACAGTCCAAGAAAAGCATATATGGGACTCACGGTAATTAACTGCCTCTCCTTTTTTTCAAGTACTCAGGCACCATCAGGAACAGAGAATTCTTTTGATCCATCCTTGGTAGCCCTGGACCGTAGGCCTAGAGGAATAATGGGCAGAAGACACAAAGCACAGGTCTTGGATTCATCAGACCTGAGGGTGCAGATACACTGCCAGGTGGAGAGAGCTAAACCCTCTTTTACAGTGAGGAGACATCGCCATTTGCTCTTTTGCTTGAAATGAGATTATTAGCTGTTTCATGTGGAAATATGTCTCTTGGGTAATGATATTATAAGTAGTTTTCAATCTCCTTTTTCCCTTCCCTTGCTTCCCAGTTCATCTCATCACAAACCGATAGATTCAAACCCCTCTTGTGACCCATGTGAAAGGACCAGAATCCTGGGCACAATTGGGATGTGGCCAGACATACAGAGGGGTCACGGACTAGGGGACATACCTGAAAAAGATGAGATTGCAACATAGGGCAACATGAACCCTCTGATTAAGCACATTTCATCACACTTTGGAAGGAGCCTGAAAAGGGGTTCTACACTCAGCAGAAAGACATGGATGTGAGATGTTGACTCCTTTGTCCTCTCTTTCTGTGCAAAGTATATTTTGGGGCAGCTGGGAAAGACAGGAAAAACAGTTCGAGTGATCCTCGGTTTACTGATGTTCTTGCTGTGATCACAGCAGTAGGAGAAACCAAGTGGATGCCCCCAGTGCTCTAGGTAAGTGTCCTGAGTCAGTGTATCTGGAGTGGGACCCAAGACTCTGTATTTCAAACAGACTCCCAGATAATGTTGGTCCAGGGATCACACTTTGAATGAGGAGGATCTAGGGCACCCTGGCTCGTGTGTCACTTTTATTTATCCCCTGCGACTTTCCATATATGATTTCAAGTTCCATGTTCTCTTTTGATACTCTCACAAGCCATCTTAATTTTCTCTGAAGGTTAGTGCTTACAAAAGCATATGTATGTCTCCGAACAGAATTACAAATGACCTTATTTACATGTTTCTCTCTTTCTAATAACAATATTGTTATCACAAGGGTGGGTCCTCAAAATAGGGGAAGTTGGGGAAAGGTTACGATTTATTTGGGTCCTCTCTCCATTCAGTAAAATTCTAGTTCTTGGCTTGCCTCATTCTTTGGATCACCAAAAACAAACAAACAAACAAAAAACATAAAAAACAAAAAACAAACAAAAACAACCCAAAAAACAAAAGAAAAAACAGTAACGAAAAAACAATTCTTTACCCTCTTCCATCCATCATCTTACCTGTGTTTACATTTGTCTAACTGATCAAGGCAAATTCTCCTAAATCCATCAACACAATACATTTTATTTGTGCTAATGGAACACACAAAATGTTTCTGAGGATGTATGATTATGTAATTATATCTTGCCATCACCTTTAACCAAATGCATTCCATGTACTTATTATGTAAACTAATACAGTTTACTCCTCCAATATAATATCTTTTGCTTTCATAGGAAGGGGAAAATAGTCCCTGAAAGGGTATAAGATATACCTGAATCATTCCTCAAGCAGTACCTTAGGGGTAATTATGTGTCCTGGAAAAGAAGAGTTTGCTTGCATTGGTCTATTGCTGCATACAAACTAGCCTATAAATCAGTGGCATAAAACAAAATTAATCCTTATCTCCAGTAGTTCTGTGGGTTTAATGGGCTCAGCTGAGTGGTTCTCACTGGGGTGTCTTAGAAGGTTGCTTCTTCAGTCCTGCATTTGGTGCTTGAGATTCGAGAGCTAGAGGCCAGCTGGAAATCTCTTTCTGAATGGTGCCAATCCACATGGCTAGCACGGGCTTCCTCAGAGCATGGCTTTCTCAGGGAACTCGGGATTCTTACAAGGCTGTTGGCTTCCTTCAGACAGAGTTCCCAAAAACCAGGCAGAAGCTGAACGTTTACTTATGACTTGGAGTCAGAAGTTACATAGCATTGCTTCTACCATATTCTCTTAGTCAAAGCAGCCACAGGCTAACCCAAATTCAAGAAGGTGAAGGGATAGTCTCCATTTGTTAATGGAGGAAGGAATTTATAGATATACACTCAGAAGGAACTGATAGCACTCATCTTTGAGGTAAATTACCACGAGAGCAGTATGGCAAAAATGAATGACGTAGGTCACTACTGTTCCAATGAACTTCTCTAGGGGCCCCTTTAAAATATCTTAAAGCTTGCAGGTGAGGAGAGAATTACTAGAAGGCATAGCAAAGGAATGGGGCATGAGAAGGGAAATGCATTTCTCTAGTGGCCAGAAAGAGGTGAACATGTAAGATAGTTCATAGACAGGGATGAAGTTCTAGGAATATCAGAGGTCACAAGTATGTCAGCATCACCATAGTAAAGTCGCTGAAATAGGATCCATGATGGGAGGTGTTACCCTTCACTGATTTATAAGACCAGGTATGAAAAAGCAAAATGGATTGTTCACTTTCACAGTGGTGATAGAGAGATGAACTCGATCTCAGACCCCCTCTATGTTTTTCCAACTGAGTGCTCTTTGAACTATGTAACTTCCTTTGTTCCACTAGGATATTGGTATGCCTAAGCAACAGAAAAGGAAGCTATAAGGCTCTTGTAGAAGCTTGGCATTATCAATTATTTTCCCCTACTTTATTTCATATATTTTTTCAAGCTCTATGTCTCTGCTGATAATTCTTTCCAGTATGCTAAGTTGATTATTCCTGGGTTTCCCACACAGAAACTCATTTATATAAGTGATATCATGTACCGTATCTTGTGCTTTGTCTTCTTTGCAACTACTGTCATGGGAAAACTGACTTGTACAAAGGAAGACTTAAAGATGTTGAGACTACATTTATAATAATTATTTAATTCTAAGAGTGCCCTAGGTATTTCATGGAACATGTATATGCCAATTTTTAAAAAAGTCAAGCATGCATTAAAACCACAATAAATTCACCCAATGCAGTAGCACAACAACTTCAAGACTGCTTGTTCTTGAAGAATATAAATGTACAAATAAAGACAAATTACATCTATTACCATGACTACTGATAATCCCTATTTAGGAGTTATTCATAATTTTCAAAGCCCTTCTTAAATGTATTTGATTCTCAGAACAGTTGTGGGAGATAGAATCTGTTCTGCTTCAGTCCATTAAATGGAGAGGAGAGCCCAAGGAATTCAGGCATGAAGGATGTGTAAAGTGCCCAGGCACGAGTAGCAGCATCTGACTCCAGGATTCCTTCAGATTATCTCTTTGCTTTTGCTCTCATCTCTGTAGCTCTTTGACCTCTTTGTTCTTATGCTCCAACTCTGTCAATGCTGTGACAACCATCAGGAATCTACTTCTCTGGCTTATTAAGGTTGGCCTTTCTCTCTGGACTTCTGAATCTGCTTGGCCACTCTGCTTGGACTCATAGATAGTTCTGAGTGAAAAATTCTCCCACCAATATCCCTAGCCTCGAGAAATCCATACTGGCTGAGTTATCCTAGCAGCTAACCCAACAGAGGAGAATAATTCAAGCAGATATGTTGCCAATTTAGAAATCATGAAACAGAGGTGCAAGAAGATTAAGTAAAAATTTAAATGGTGCACAGCTTCTGTGCACTGCAGCTTGAATCTGATTCCGAGGGGAATCATTCCTTCTGTTGCCACTTCGCTAACTGAAGTCTCAGAAAGGAAATTACAGAGGTCATGACACGTGCTGGCGTTCAAGGTCCCAACGCCATTATGTCTGCCTCCGAAGTTGGTGCTTTTTCTGCTACAGCAGGCTGGTGAAACATGACCAGACTGACTCAGTCCAGTAGCGCTGCATGCACAGTAGAGCACCAAGCCCAGTGGAAAAATGCAGCTCTAGTTCACAGGCAGACCAATACACATAAATAATGCTTCCTACCAACCATCTGTGGAGGGCCATACTAGATTGTCATTGGGTATGTCAAAATTATTTCCACTCTCTTTCATGCTCTTTCCTGTACCTTTGGGGCTGGAAGCCTGGAAACCACTGTTCCTAGATTTTCTTGCCAGAGGGTTCTAATTTAGAATCTACCAATGGGAGGACTTTGGGAAAGGTTTAGAAGGATGAAGAGAAAGAAAAGCCATTGAGTACTTTTTTCCAACAGGTAGAGATCCACAGGTATGTGGAAGATGAAAAGAGTCTGGTGGTCTCAGCCACAGCTCCTGTAGTCACCCACGTTGGTGTTACAGGTCACAGAGACCATCAGTTATCTTGAAAGCCAGCAGTGGTCTTTCCTGACCTTCACTCCCAAACCCTCCTCCAGTATTCTGTAAGCATCTAATTCCTAGTATTAAATCCCTGTGAGGGGGGAGGAAAAATGGGTGAAGGGGATCAAAAGGTAAAAAGAAAGAAAGAAAGAAAGAAAGAAAGAAAGAAAGAAAGAAAGAAAGAGAGAAAGAGAGAAAGAAACCTTAATTCCTTTCCTAATAAAATTTCTAGTGTTTATGGTTTTCCTGACTAAATTCTTGCTGATACAAAGACTCTGTGGGTATTTCCTTAGAGTTTGGTACACTTTCTCTCAGGCATTCCATTAAAGTCTGACATTGGTGTTTTTATTCCCATTTGAGAGATGAATAAATTGAAGCTCAGAAGGCTTAATTGATTTGCCCCAGGTCACTCAACAGATAGATTTCTGAGCCTGGATTCGAATCTGGAGATTATACTCTTTACTATTATACAAAACTGCCCATGTGACTAATAGCATGGGTGTGAGCAAAACAGGAGAGATTATGAGAGCTCTGTAGGAATCCTCCTCATACCACTCCCATGGTTCTCAAGCCACAGAGAGGCGAAGGGGGTCTTAATCACCTGAGGAGCATTTCCAAACTTAGTTTTTAAAACTTCATTTCTGTCTTCAATGAGGGAATATCAAAGCCTGCCCCTGGGAGGGGATGGCAGGGAATGGTTAAGGGTGAGACTGTGGAATAAGCTTTGATTCAGATGCACTTTAGACAGTTCTGATAACAAAAATCTGGTTTGAAAACCAGGACTCCAGATCTCCCAGGTAGTGAGTTTATACTGGACCCAATGATTTTGCACCAGTCCCTCCTTGGGTATGGTGATACTTCAATAAACTCTGCTCAAGTCTGGTTCAGATGTTGGGCCAGGTTAGGTTTTCAGGTAGAGAGAGTCAGTGATGTGGTCTGAACAAAGCTGATGGTGAAGGATTCTCACACAGAATGTTTTCAGTAAATGTTGTTGACATCTTATTTACTCTTGGAAAAGTTCTGAGAAGATATGCCTTTGTCTCCTTCCCAGGAAGCACCAAAATTGTCTGAGCAGTAACTGTCCTTACAGCATCGTAGTGCAGCAGAAGGAGTGTGGAAATTCAAGTTACATTTTATTGAATTGAAAGCGAGGCCTAGAACTTTAATCAAATACTTCTCAAATGCTTTCCAGAGATGCAAGCTTAATGTGTCAAGTAACTCTCCAAATAGAGTCACTGCCTGCTGCATTACCAGAGTCTGTGCTAGACAGAAACATTTACCTTTGCAACCCGTCTTCATTTTGGTTTCTGCCAGATTTCTGACTCCCTATTAGCAACCTGCTTTGTATCCACAAAGCTCTATCTCTTTTTCATAGAGCAGTCTGTTAGGGAATATTAGGGAATTAGAAGAGAATCACTTTTTGGATGCCTAATCCTGCTTTTATATATTGCCTGAGACAATAGTATCGCCTCTCATCCTTAAAACACTTCCGTTGATTCATTTATTCAAGGCATATCTTATCAAATATTTATTCAGCCTGTAGTATTATCAGGCACAGTGTTAAAATCTAAGGCTACAGCAGCCAGCCAAAGAGATCTGGCTCTCAGGAAGTTTTAGGTACTGTACGCATATGGGGGTGGTGAGGGGTAGACCTGAGAAGTGGGGAGACTTGGAATTCACATAACTTGAATGGGAAAAGTATTGGTTCCAGTCTGGTAAAGTAGTCTAGGTTTAACTTGCATAAACATTTAATTCATTTCAAAAATGTTAATTTATTGGGGCACGCGGGTGCCTCAATCGGTTAAGTGTCCAACTCTTGATCTTGGCTCAGGTCATGATCTCAGGGTCGTGAGATCAAGCCCCATGTTGGGCTCCATGCCGGGCATAGATCTGCTTAAGATTCTCCCTCTCCCTCTGCCATTCTCCTCCCTCCAAAAGTGTTAATTTATTGAAAATATTTATAGAACATTTACTATGTGCATAGCATTGCACTAGATGCTGGCATCAAACAAGCTTCGTAAGAATTGGTCCCTGCCCTCAAAGAGTTCCATCGGGGTGAGTAGCAATTGGATAAAATAAAACAAAGGGCAATATATGCTCTAATGCTTAACATACCCACATCACCAGAGAGGTCAGGGACAACTTGATCTGGGTCCTGAAGGTGACTTTCCAAACATTCTTTAATTTGATCCAGCTTTTTTCCTACATCAGTCCTGGAATCAGGATTGTTCAGGATCCCTCCCTTCATAGGTTCAAATCAAAGTTCCTACCATGTTTTTCCAATGGTGACTTTCATAGATTTCAGCCATAGAACAGATATTCACCATGATTCTTCTTTAAGAGTAGCTCTGTTCTTTGCTCCCTTCCTGACAGGGAGTTGACACAGTCTTCCTTATCCACTCTCTCTTGCTGTGTATTGAGAAGATGGGAGAATTTTCCAGCCAAAGAACACAGGAAACTTGGCTAACATTCCCCTGTCCTAGCTATGTTCCCGATATTCCTCATTAGACTTTCAAGTGTGGCAGAAATGGCAGTGGACTTCAGATAAGACAGGTCTGGGTTCAAATATCAGCCCTGATCACTGCCTAGCTGTGCAACATTGGGCAAATGAATACCCTGAGATATTTGACCTTTAGTTTCCAAGTTCGTATAAAAGGGTTAATCACACCGACTACATGCAGTTATTATGAGGGTTGAAATGAGATAACATAGGTTATAGTGCCTTGAAATAATTGAATTCAATTCCTAATCCATTTTCCCCCATTTTGGTAACTAATAATTACTTTAGCTCTCTTCACAGAGAAATGCCATCCTTGGTAGCTAAATTCATCTATTTGCTCCTGAAACAAGTGTTGGAAACTTTTTTCCTGTAAATATTTTCAGTTCTGCAGGCCCTATGTTTTCTCTCACAACTCCTCCACCCTGCTGTGATATCAAGAGCGCAGCCTATAGACAATATAAGTGAATGGGCATGGCCGTGTTCCAATAAAACTTTATTTACCAAAAAGTATCTGCAGGGCCACATTGGCCTGTGGCTACAGTTCCCTGATCCATGTCTTAGAAAACAAGAGATAGCATTGCATGGAAAAAAGAAAATAGACTTTTTATTGTCATAGATTTAAATCTTAAATCAATCACCACCTAGCTCCTCAATCATCAGCCGTTTATTTAACTGCCTCCCGTGCCTCAGTTTCATCTCTAGAATATAGACAATAATGGTACCCACCTCATAGCAGTCTTAATATAATTAAAAGAGATAACACTCACTCAGAAATGTGATCTAGGGGCACCTGGGTGGTGCAGTCGGTTAAGGGACAGACTCTTGGTTTTGGTTCAGGTCCTGATCTCATGGTCAGGAGTTTGAGCACCCCTGTGGGGCTCCATGCTCAGGACACAGTCTGCTTGAAATTCTCTCTCCTTCTTCCTCTGACCCTCATTATTGTGCTTGCACTTTCTCTGAAATAAATAAATAAATCTTAAAAAAAAGAAATGTGATCTAGAGTCACCAATATATATATATTTAGGAGAGGGATGGTTTTATTGTATTTGTTAGTTCCTCCTCTCCATTTCTTCCTTTTGTTTCCTTCCTTCATTTACTCATCCTGCTGCTATGATCCCACCCATGGACCCTACTTGGTTTTCCTTCCCACTCTCTACATACAAGCTTAATGTTATTTTTCCTAGAAATTTTAATACCAGAGAAGGGCAATATGTAAATTGTTATGACATATCTGTGTATGGTAGAACAGCAGAACATATCACTCACAGTCACACAGTATAAAATGTTTTATTTGAAAAACTCCATTGAATTTGGAAAAATAATAATCTATTCGACTCAACAAAAATAGAGATAAGCATGCTATTAATCTAGGTTTCTCTGGATGAATTTGGCCACGTAAATACTATTTTAAGAGGCAAATGATAAATTGCATATAAAGCTAATCAGCATGGTGACCCAAATTGAATGTAAAACTTTTCAATCCAGTTATATGTATGTCTATAGACACCCAGTGGGTTGAAGAAAGGAGAATGGAAGCCCGATTTTTATTATCTGCATGTGCCAAGTGCTCTGCTAGGATCTTTGTGAACGTTATCTCATTTAACCCTCACACTCAAGAGTCTATCATCAGTACCTTAAAGGTGAAGAAGCTGAGACTCAGAGTTGAAAGTCAATTACACACGGCAATAGCACATGGCAAGTAAGTGGTGGAACTAATAATAAACTCAGGTATGTACCACCATGTACCATACCACTTGCCTTCTCACTTTCACTGGCTTGATCATTTAGTAAAAAAGATCAAAATTAACGAATGCTGTGTCAATCAAACCAGTCATATCTGTCTAAGCATGACGCACGCTCTTCTCTGAAAACTAAGAATTGTTGCTTTCGCACAGCCTGGATGTTGAGACCTGTTATGGATTGATCTATCACAGCTGCCAACTTGGGAAATGAATGGGTGAGCCCAGGGGTGCTGCTGCGGCCAACTTCTCTGGCCTGGGGAACCCCGAGGGGGCTGGACAAATCAAAGGCATGGCTCGTGGCTGGGTTTGCGGACACTGTTGCTGAGCAAACTCGGATAAGCTTGTCGCCAGGGAAGCCGATAAATCAGAAGAGGAGGGTTTGGAAAAGAGAAAGGGAGACATTTCTTTTGGGTGCTGGCAGCCAGGGTAGGTGGCAGGCTCAAAGCTTAACAACCGACCTCTCCCCAGCAGGATGAATACCTAGACTTTTATAGGAGAGGTTTGGGGGGTACGTGCAAGAAAGCAGGCAGGGAGCACGTGACCGTGGGTGTGTGTGGGGGGGGTCTGTGTGTGCTCAGCCCGTGATGGTGGGCAAGAAAGGGGATGCATTTGGTGTGGTCTTCGAGACATTCCATTGTCATCATGACTTTTCTTGTCTGGTGATTGGAATGTTCTAGTCCTTGTCAATGTCTCAAGAAAGTGTAGTGAGAAATAAGCACAATGGGTTTTAGTTCGAGCCTGAGTTAAGTGGCCTTGTCTATTTCTGGTTTTAACTGTTGGGGTCTATAGTTGAGCCGGAGGGATCACTAAGAATCATACTCTATGAAATGTCTCTTAAAACATTTTTCTTGCTCCTCAAACTATTAGGCTAGATTAGACTTGAAAGTCGAACTCCCCAGATCTCAGAATATAACTCCATGAAGGAGTCACCTCCTGGGGTTTTGTTGCTCAATGAAGGACCCACACCCACTTTTTCCTCAGATCTCTTGGAACTCTACTGGCAACTTCCTGCCTGCTTTACCTTCTTGCCCCAAGTCTTTCCCAAGAGGAGATAAGTTATGAATAAGCATTTGATCTGCATGAATGTTAGTAAAGGGAGAAGGTGAGAAGACGTTACCTTAAATCTACTGCAATGTGGAAACCATGGGGAAGGGAATAAACTAAAAAAAAATCCAAGATTATCTTAATTTGGAATAATTTTAAAAAATATCCTCCTGCAAGTGTCAGGAAGATTATCATGCTCCTCTCTCCCACGGGGATCTAAATGATCCCCTTGGCATCTAAATGAAGCTGTCTTTGCAGAAAGCAAAGGGACAGGTGTAATCCCAGTTAAACAGTGGATCTACAATTGCATATACTTACACATACCTGTACTCATAATTATATGTCGAAAGCCTTTTTTTCTGTTGCCTGATTAATCAATATCAGTCTGACTGTGGATTCGGAGGGTTTTTTTTTTTTTTTTTTTTTTTGTCTGTTTTTGTTTCTCCTTTGTAGCTAATCAAGTGGGTCTACTCTTTTCACTTCTGCTGCTTATCTGTTATAACTAATTAGCAATCACCTAAGTGTGACTAAGTGATCGATTAGTGCTATTGAGCATTACAAGCCTCAATTTGCTAAGTGTTCTCGCAGGATTGCAGATACATAATAATTGTTTCTGAAAAGATACCTGCCCTCTGCTTCCGCATTTTACTAGCCAAACTAAACCATACTTGCCTTACATTTCTGGTGACTGTATAAATAATTAATTTTTTTCATTGTTACTAAAATTTTTTTTCCAGTGTTCCAAGATTCATTCCCCATTCCCCACACCCAGTGCTCCACGCTTTAGGTGTCCCCAGTACCCACCACCAGGCTCTCCCATCCCTCCATCCCCCTCCCTCCAAGTCCCTCAGTTTGTTTCTGTGTCCAAAGTCTCTGTTGTTTCGTTTCTCTCCCTGGATTACCCTAGTTCCCATTTACTTTCCT
>PITA01027749.1:0-20479 GCA_004023965.1 Spilogale gracilis | reverse complement strand
ATATGTGTACTTTAGAAGTCATCCAAGGTCTCAGACTCCATGGGAGTATCACTTTGCTGAGGTCTTTCTACTCCTGTACTCAGCTTCCACCTTCCAAACCCTCAGCCCTTCCTGATCTGATCTTTTGCTTTCATTTCAACTTGATTACTGTGTTCTCCAGGTACCCCACCACCGCCCCTTGTCAGGAATCTGTTAATGCCCCTGTTTCTCCAGATCACAGTCTTGAACTGCTGTTTGTCAAACATATGAAACATTTGTCACCTGTGTGTTGTCCAATTGTCCAGTTATTCCAGCAGCAGAGTTAGTAAAATCCACGTTTCCAGTTCCAGGGATGGACAAAAGTCCTGAGGAAACACATGCTACCAATTTCCCCTTATCAGTCTGATTTTTAGCATCCTTCTGGATGTAGGAAAGACATTAAAGTTCAAAGCTGAAAGCCAGAAAGAAATCTTGAGATGTCTTTGGTGCAAAAAAGTGTTTTTATTAGAGTACGGGACAGGACTTGTGGGCAGAAAGCTGCAGTGGGATGAGGAGGAGCAGCCCATGATATACTTCCAAGTTTGGAGGGGGTTAGGGGTAGCGTAAGCCTCCCAGGTATTTTGGAAACAAAGTTTCCCAGATACTGATGGAGTTACTGTGGGAGTTGGAATAATGTTAGCTAAGATTGTCTATTGCCTTTAGCCAGTGTTAACCTATAGGCAGCCCAGTACCTAGAGGAATGTCACTCTGCCTGTTTCAAGGACTTGTCAATGGGCTGTTAGATAGTAAGGACATAGAATAACTTTTCTTCTGCCTTTGTCTCATACATCCCCTATCATAACCCCAGGATCATTATCCACTCGTTTTCAGATCAGATTTCTAGATATTCTGATGTAAGTGTCTTCGGGAAGATACTTATTCTTTAATCTTTCTAAAAGTTAGTGTTCCATTATTTTTGGTAACCCCTTATATCTAGTGCCCACATACTGCTTAGAGTATATCATCCATCAGAAAATCGTAGTTTGATGAGTGTAACTGATTTGGGAAGCAAAGGCAAAAGAATAAAAAGTAAATTTCCTTATTGCCTACAGTGCATTGACAAGCACTTGAAACAAATATTGAGTTACCTTCCTCTGGAGCTCAGCTGCCTCACTGTGTATAATACTTTGTTAAAGGTGAAAGGCAATCTTGGCTTCACATAGCCTTCCTCTGGGAACTCAGATGTCTCAGTGTTAATATTTCCCTAAGAGTGAAAAGCAATTGTAGCTTAATATTATCCCAACCTCGCAGGATCCTATAAGTCTACTTAACGTGTAAAAATTACTTTGGAAACTTTATCTCTACCCCCCAAGTAGTATTTTGACAACATCTGAGAGGTCTCATAACTGAGCTTTTACTAAACAGTAATAAATGACATTTCCGAACCATAGCTATCCCCTTAAGGTCCTAAAAACCTTATCTCCAAAATACCTGAGAGGCTTGTGCTATCCCTAACCCCCTCAACTTGAAAGTAAATAATGGACAGCTCCTTATGACCCCAGTGCAACACTTTCTGCCCATTAATCCCATCCCTGTGTTTTAATAAAACCACTTTTGCACCAAAGATGTCTCAAGAACTCTCTCTCGGCTGTTGGCTCCAACACCCAACATCTTCCTTACATCATAAAAACTGAGTATGTGAAACCATGCGATACTTGACTTTCTCTCTTGGCTTATTTCCCTCAGCATAATCTCTTCCAGTCCAGTCCATGTTGCTACAAAAGTTGGATATTCATCCTTTCCGATGGAGGCATAGTATTCCATTGCATATATGTACCACATCTTCTTTATCCATTCATCTGTTGATGGGCACCTTGGCTCTTTCCACAGTTTGGTGATTGTGGCCATTGCTGCGATGAACATTGGGGTACATATGGCCCTTCTTTTCACTACATCCGTATCTTTGGGGTAAATGCCCAGTAGTACAATTGCAGGGTCATAGGATAGTTCTATTTTCAATTTTTTAAGGAATCTCCACACTGTTTTCCAAAGCGGCTGCACCAACTTGCATTCCCACCAACAGTGTAAGAGGGTTCCCCTTTCTCTGCAGCCTCTCCAACACTTGTTGTTTCCTATCTTGTTAATTTTGACCATTCTGACTGATGTAAGGTGGTAGCTCAGTGTGGTTTTGATTTGAATTTCCCTGATAGCTAGTGACGCTGAACATTTTTTCATGTGTCTGTTAGCCGTTTGTATATCTTCTATGGAGAAGTGCCTCTTCATGTCTCTTGCCCATTTTTGATGTGTTCATCTTCATTTTGGGTGTTGAGTTTGAGTAGTTCTTTATAGATCTTGGATACCAGCCCTTTGTCTGTAGTGTCATTTGCGAATATCTTCTCCCATTCTGTGGGTTGCCTCTTTGTTTTGTTGACTGTTTCCTTTTCTGTATACAGAAGCTTTTTATTTTGATGAAGTCCCAGAAGTTCATTTTCGCTTTTGTCTCCTTTGCCTTTGGAGACGTGTCTTGAAAGAAGTTGCTGTGGCCGATGTCAAAGAGGTTACTGCCTATGTTCTCTTCCAGGATTTTGATGGATTTCTGCCTCACGTTGAGGTCTTTCATCCATTTTGAGTTTGCCTTTGTGTGTGGTGTAAGAGAATGGTCTAGTTTCATTCTTCTCTATGTAGCTCTCCAATTTTCCCAGCACCATTTATTGAAGAGACTGTCCTTTTTCCACTGGATATTTTTTCCTGCTTTGTCAAAGATGATTTGACCACAGATTTGTGGGTCCATATGTGGGCTCTCCACTCTGTTCCATTGGTCTATTTCTCTGTTTTTGTGTCAGTACCATGCTGTCTTGTTAACCTGGAGGAGAGTGGGAGAAGGAAAGTAAAAGGGAACTAGGGCAATCCAGGGAAAGAAAAGAAACAACAGAGACTTTGGACACAGAAACAAACTGAGGAACTTAGAGGGAGGGGGATGGAGGGATGGGAGAGCCTGGTGCTGGGTACTGGGAACACCTAAAGCGTGGAGCACTTGGGTGTGGGGAATGGGGAATGAATCTTGGAACACTGGAAAAAAAAAATTAAGTAACAATAAAAAAAAATAACAAAAATTTTAAAATTAAAACAAAACAAAACAAAACAAAAAAAACAACCTGAGTATGAACAGGATTTTTCGCAAGGTTTCTGCTGACTCATTCTGCCTGTTAAACTCTATGGAGCTCATGTTAAAAGATAATGGGACTAGGTGTCCTAACTCTCAGACTTTGCTTGTTTACCGTATGTGTTGGTTTTGCTTTAGGGTAGTACCATTTGTCAATTTCCTTATCTCGAATATCTGCATAAAGAAGAAGTTTGTAACAAGCCCAGAAATGTCTATTTATCATTTCAGTAATTTACTTTTCTACGGAAGAGATTATCTTCATTTTTATTCCTATTATATTTTACTGAATTTTAAAAATCTCCCCATCTTTTGTTTGGTATTTTCTTAAGTTCTTTGTAGCATTTTAGTTAATTATATAGATTAGGGAGGTTTATGAATCATGGAAAATGTAAAGTCCCTTGAGAAATAGTGTTCTCTAAGGTTTCACTAGTTAAGGTTACCCTATAATGTGGAAATGGTGATTGACTTCCCTAGAGGCCCATGTAAATTGTACACATATAAATAGCTGTCCCTTCTATCCAAATATGTCCTCTTAGAGGAAAAAAAATAATACGTTAAAACTGTATTTATTATTTGGTTATTTTGTTTGTTGTGCATTAATACATAAGATTTGCCTTTAATTATTTTACCTGCACTTCAGATCTATACTATTAATATAATAACTCTGTATATCAGATAATCATTAACTTAAATAGTTTTTGACTAAAGAATGAAAAGCCAAAGAAAAAGGTAGGAGGTTTCTAAAGCTAAAAGTTTAAAATACTTTTTGGTAAGTTCAACTTCATTTGTCATTTTTTCCTCTTAATTTCCTCATACGGAGTAGACCAGTTAGAACATTTGTCTTAAATCTGACAGAATCATATGAGTTTTAAAAATGTTAGAGGTAATTACATCTAACTCCTCACCTTATCATTCAATTCTATTTCCATATCACCTTAAATTTTGCAGAGGATGGGCATCCCTGAAAAAACAATACAGTTGAATGCCTAAATTCCTTTTGGAAGTGCCATTTTTTAAAGTTATGCTTACAATGAAAACTGTCTGCAATAGATAATCTTACCTTGAGAAAATATTTTTCAGTTGGTGTTCTGAAAGGGTGAGTCAGATATTTATCTACGAACTCTGACCAATACAACTTTCTGCAGTGAACGAAATCTCTATAATTTGTGCTATTCAAGATAATGGTTACAAGTCATACACAGATATTGAGGACTCAAATAGGGACTAGTTCACAGAATTGAAATTTGATTCAGTTTCTATTTAAATATTTATGTGACTAGCTACTGCATAGGAGTTCATATGTGATGGACAAATGTTATATTTAGTTTTGAAAAGTCTGAGATTGGGCACCTGGTGGCTCAGTTGGTTAAGCGACTGCCTTTGGCTCAGGTCATGATCCTGGAGACCCAGGATCAAGTCTCACATCAGGCTCCCTGCTCCGGGGGAAGCCTGCTTCTCCCTCTCTTATTCCCCCTGCTTGTGTTCCCTCTCATGCTGTGTTTCTCTCTGTCAAATAGATTAAAAAAAAAATCTTAAAAAAAAAAAAGTCTGGGATTAACATTATTTGTTGAAAGGACTTGTGCACTTTGCTAAATGCTTTGGTAGCTTCTAAGCAGCATATGAGAAATTGTAAAAAAAATTATGGGTTGGTAATTTATCAAAGAAAACGTTAAATCACCCATATTCATTGATATAAATATCA
Organism: Spilogale gracilis; assembly: GCA_004023965.1. NCBI lineage: Eukaryota > Metazoa > Chordata > Mammalia > Carnivora > Mephitidae > Spilogale > Spilogale gracilis. Next base: position 15,656 of record PITA01027749.1, on the reverse strand, counting down.
TTTCAAATAAAATAAGCTAGAGATTTGAAATGAAAAAAAGGTAAATTGACTGATTAAAGTATTTTTTCATGATTTATATTCATCCACATCTTTGCCTAAAAAAAAAAAAAACCTCACAAAGCAATCACCTATCAATATATTGCTTATTTACCTACTTATATACCTGCTATTACTTATCTATCATCTATCCATCATCTATATCATCTTTCTCTTATTTATCTATCTTACTATCTTATATCTATCATTTGAGTTCTTATATGCTCAAAGCAACATTTAGAATTTTCCTTGCAATATCTCCTATTTTTTCAATAATCATGTGATGTAGGTGTAATTATATGCATTCTGAGAGAAGGTAAATGAATTTCCTGAAGTTAATAAGTCATAGCAAGTGATAGCAACATTTTAGAATCATCGGGTTAAGGTGAACCACTTCTCTTTTGTGGCAAATAAAATTTATTACTTAAAATAAGTCAATAAAATACAAATGAGCCAAATTTTACTATTGTTTTTATTTCATTTCTAAAAATACACTCTTAAATATAAAATATGGGAGAGTAAGTTCTAATCTACTATGTATATATCAGTTCTTACATAAATAGAATACAAGTTGAATAAAAAGTATAAGAAACCAGACTAATGAAATTTTATTTAAAAAACCAAGGTGGCCATATATATTTATCATTATATAAAGGATATGAGAAAAGTGTTCCAGAACAATAGATGACTGTGGCTATATACATTTTAAATTTTATCTTTTCTCTATGTATTGTGTGTGAGAACTTTCCTATACATAGACCTGTATTTTTATATACATGCGTATAGAAAAGAGTTAAGTATATCAAATAGTATACACATGATCTGTATAAGCATTTATATAATGAGAAGTTAATAACAAAAACAAATATATAATGTATTTATTCAGGACCTCAGGTAACTTCCCAAATCCTCTAACTGTTTCATTTAGGCAAGATATAGTTTTCAGTGCTCTGGGTGTCAGAGAATGTGATTCCACTGAGGCAGGTCCTTCCGTGCTGCTCATCGGGTGGCATCAGAAGAGGCCAGAGATCCACATACTTTAGGGAGTATCGTGGCATCATCTTGAAGGACAAGACTTGCAGTATAATCTTTGCCAATTCTCTAGTTACATCATAGCATGTTTGTGGATGAACTACATAGTTATAGTACAGTTGATTTTAGATTTTCTTGTAATTTACTTCTTTTTTATTTAAAAATGAAGAGTTGAAAACAAGGCTTGAATTTAATTTTGCAATTTCCTTTCACTTGCCATTAGTGTCCCTCTACTGATATCACCTTCCTATAGAGGTAGGCGCTTTAGGGGTGGACTGAAATTTTTGAGAGCATAAATGCTTTTGTACATGTTTCCTTATGGGATAGAATCAAAAGTAACACTGGAAAAAAAATAAGAATCTCATCAAGTTTCTACTATTGTAAATGAGGACACTTTTACGTCCTGGGTGGTTCATTGGTTAAGCACAACCTTAAGCACAGGTTGTGATCTCAGGATCCTGGGATCTCCCAGACTGGATTCCCTGCTCAGTGGAGGTCTGTTTCTGCCTCTCTCACCCACTGCCCTTCCCCCTGCTCATGCTCTCTCTCTCTCAAATAAATAAATAAAATCTTTAAAAATAAATAAATGAGACAGATTCAGCAAAGTAATAATTTATTCAAACACAAATCTATATATGTTTCTATTTGTCTTTAATAGATAACAGATTATCTTGTCCCTTCTAATCTCCTTATTTTTTTCATCCCAGATTTCAAGAGAAGGATGTACCAATTGGCCGAAGAGAATTTCACAGCTGTTACTGAATTTATTCTTTTGGGACTGACGGACCGTACTGACTTGAAAATTATTTTTTTTGTGTTGTTCTTGGTGATTTATGCCGTCACCTTGGTGGGGAATCTGGGCATGATTTTCGTAATCCTAATCACTCCCAAACTGCATACACCCATGTACTTTTTCCTCAGCTGCCTTTCATTTGTAGATGCCTGCTATTCCTCTGTTATTGCACCAAAAGTGTTGGCCAGCCTCTGGGCTGTGAGGGAAACCATCTCATACTCTGCCTGCATAGTGCAGCATTTGTTTTTTGGGATGTTTATCACCACAGAAGGCTTCTTGTTGTCAGTGATGGCATATGACCGCTATGTGGCCATTGTCAACCCTTTGCTGTACAGTGTCGCCATGTCTAAGAGGAAGTGTGTAGGGCTGGTCACTGGGTCATTCATAGGTGGACTGATTAACTCATTGACACACACAATAAGCTTGGGGAGACTATCCTTTTGTGGGCCCAATGTTGTCAGCCACTTCTTCTGTGATATTCCTCCACTGTTAAAGCTGTCATGTTCTGATACTTCCATGAATGAATTATTGCTCTTAACCTTCTCTGGAGTCATTGCCATGGCCACCTTCTTGATTGTGATCATTTCCTACATGTTCATTGTTTTTGCTATCCTGAGGATCCGCTCAGCAGCAGGCAGACAGAAAGCCTTCTCCACCTGTGCCTCCCACCTGACTGCTGTGACCATATTCTACGGTACCTTAAGCTTTAGTTACCTCCAGCCAGGTTCCCAGTATTCTGTAGAACAGGAGAAGGTGGTTTCTGTGTTCTATACACTAGTGATTCCCATGTTAAACCCACTTATTTACAGTCTAAGAAACAAAGACGTAAAGGATGCGGTGGGAAGAACCATAGAAATGAAACACTTCCCCTGTTAATTTCAAGTACCTGCTGACCTTACAACAGTCCAGCAGTCACTTCTTACTTCTGTGAATTTCATGAATGTTAAACTTTTAAGGATTGTACAGATCTTTTCATTCTACACACTTATTTGTCATATAAAGACACAGCAGGAAAAGGCAAGCTATTAATTCGTAGAGTTGCATCACAAAAACAATAGTTTGTTATATAAATCCTCTGATATTCTAGGATGTGAATCTCTGAATCAACGTAAAATACTGTATTTCATTTTTTGTGTGTTTGAGTTAGAGAAAATAATTGTATGATAACATTCACAATTGAGGACATAAAAATAGGGTACTTACTTATTAAAAAATAATTTTTTCTCAAAGATCCAAGACTATAGAAATAATTGTGTAGCTGAAATTTGCCTTCATTAGCTTGTATTTTAATCTAATGAGTGGTGGTGATATTACAATTGGTAATAAATATATAGTTGGTCTTCACCCAATTTCTGGCACAGAGCTCCAAAACCCCTTGGAATTTGGCAAGTGATGAGGAAAGAAGTATATCTTCTATTATGTTAATGGGTAACTTTTGGAAAGTTCCTCAGGATGGGGGCTGTTGCTAGGGGGACAGACCATGAATAGATGGATAGAAATTTCAGTTCTACACCCTGATTTCTGGGACTGGAGAGGGGCTGGAGATTAAATCAATTTTCAATGACCAATGATTTAATTAATCTTATTGTGTAATAAAGCCTCCATAAATACCCAAAAGGAGTGGGTTTAGAATGCTTCCACATTGGTGAACCAGAATACTTCCAAATGCCACTGTCCCAGTCCCCAAACTCAATGAGGACAGAAGCTCCATTTGGGGGAATGTTCTCTATATATCTCTTCATCTGGCTGTCTGTTCATCCTTTGGAATTCTTTGTAAAGTACCTGTAATCTAGTGAGCAAAGTATTTATCTGAGTTGTGAGAGCTGCCATAGTAAATGTATCAAGACCAAGAATGGGATCTTTGGGACCTTTAGTTCGTACACAGTTGGTCAGAAGCAACCTGGTCTTGTGTTGGGTTGAATTGTATGAATTCTTGCCGGTGGGTATTTCTTGCCTCAAACATCAGGAGAATATGGCTGAAGAGGGAGACTTCTCAGGCTTCCAAAACTTGCCTGAGTAATGTTAGAAGCTCTCAGTTCTGACCACCAGTATGGAATGTTCCGACTGAAAATTACATGAAGATGTACCTGTGAAAAAAAATGTGGGAAAACAAACATACACACACACACACAGAATTTGGTTTCAGAGTCATTCCATTTGAGTACTTTTGAGATTTTCACAAGAACCTCAGGATTTCCATTTCAAATGTTTTAATTCTAGCTCTGTGTGTAGGATCAATTAAAGAGTAGCTTTCTAGTAAAGTTCAAAATCTTCTCCCTTTTTAAACTTCTTCTTCCTCTTCATTCAAGATTTAAAACTAAAATTGCCAAGAAAGCAGACTGGAAACTTATCACTTACAAAAATTTCATTGAATACACTTAAAAATCAGACTATGTTAGGTAACCTGTATTTACTTAGTTCTGTAAGTACTCAGTGATTGCTAACTTCCCTTCATTTAATAATGCCAACTTTCACTATTAACAAACAAAAATAAATCTGAGAGAAATAAATATGCATTAACATTAAATTAAATTAAATGAGGTCCAATTTTTCTGTATTTTTGAATTCTAATACCGTTAAAGTCAGTAATTGCCATCTGGGATCCTCAAAGCCCATGAGTCAGTTGAAGAAATATTCAAGTGATTTTGTTGTTGTTGTTGTTGTTGTTGTTGTTGTTGTTGCTAATTTGTAATTGATAGGCTGAGCAAATTCAACTGAGTAGCAAAGGTCTTTATAGATAGGAAAAAAACTGGGCACCTGGGTTGTTCAGTCAGTTAGGAGTCTGCATTTTGCTCAGGTCATGATCCCAGTGTTCTGGGATCAAGCCCTGCATCAGGCGTCCTGCTACGCTAGGAGTCCACTTCTCCTCTTCTTTCCTGCTCATACTCTTACTCACTATCTCTGTTTCCCTCAAATAAATAAGAAAAATAATTTTAAGAAATCGGAAGAAACAGTTTCAGATATTCCTGTAATAAAATTGTACAAGTTTACAATTATAAAATGATGATATTTACAAATAGATTTTAGAATGTATATGATATGGATATAAATTGATTCAAAATATTTATAATAATCAGGAAAGATAAGAAGTTGGTGCCATAAAATTATTTCCAACAACAATATAACAGTTATCATGATTATATTATGAATAATACATATTGTCAATATATATACAGAATATATATATATATATTGCATATTATGAATATACAGAAGACATTCATAACTCATTTCATTGTGTTTCACTTGATTGCACTTCACAGGTATTGCTCTTTTTTTACAAATTAAAGCTTTGTGCAAATCCTGCACTGAGCAAGTGTATTGGCCCCATTTTTCCAACAGCAGATGCTTATTTTGTCATATTTTGGTAATCTTCACAAAATTTCAAAATTTTTCATTATTATTATGTTTGAACTGCTACAATCACGTAATAAAACTTGAATGGATTTGAGGCAGGTAGAACAGGGAAATATTAGGGAACAGAAGGAAGAAGGGCTGAGAACAATGTATGAGGTCAGCATTTCCTTGTTCTACCTACCTTATTCCAGGATTCCCCCAGTCTTCAGGATCAGATGGGATTGTCTCTTCTGGATGAACAAAGAAAGTGGCTCTCTTGAGATGGACACTTCTTCTGGTAAAGATGCTGCGGAGATTGTTGAAAGAACATCGATGGATTTAGAATAGTACATGAACAAAGTTGATAAAGCATGTCAGGATTTGAGAGGATAGATGGGAATTTTATAGTTCTACCATGGGAAAAGCACTATCAAAAAGAATTTAATGCTACCGAGAAATCACTTGTAAAAGGAAGGATCCATCACTGCTGAGAATTTCATTGTCTTGTTTTAAGAAATAACCTGAGCCTCCCCAGGCTTCAGCAAGCGCTGCCCTATTCTGTGAGCAGCCAGCAACATGGAGGCGATTCTCTCCACCAGCAACAGGATTATGACTCCCTGGAAACTCAGAGCTTTATCAGATGATGGTGACCATTTTTATCAATAAAGTATTTTGTATTTCTATTTGTATTTTTTAAGATTTTATTTATTGTTTTGACAGAGATAGAGAGAGAGAATGCCGAAGCAGAGGGGACAGCAGACGGAGAGGGAGAAAGAGGCTCTCTGCTGAGCAGGGAGCCCAATGAAGGGACCCCAGAGCCATCCCAGGACCCCAGAGCCAAAGGCATTCACTTAACTGGCTGAGCCACCCAAGTGCCCCATTAAGTATTTCTTAAAATTAAGTTCTGTATATATTTTTTTAGACATAATGTCATCACGTACTTAATAGAGTACACAGTGTAGTTAACACCAGTTTTTTTTTTTTTTTAAAGATTTTGTTTATTTTGACAGAGAGAAACACAGCCAGAGAGGGGACACAAGCAGGGGGAGTGAGAGAGGGAGAAGCAGGCTTCCCCCTGAGCAGGAAACCCGATGTTGGACTCGATCCCGGGTCTCCGGGATCATGACCTGAGCCGAAGGCAGTCGCTTAACCAACTGAGCCACCCAGGCGCCCCGTTAACACAAGTTTTATAGGCACTGGGGAATTCATGGATTCATTTCCCTGACTTTAGTGTGGTATTGGCTTTATTGCAGCAGTGGAACGTGATCCGCAATATCTCCTAGGTATGCCTGTACCATTTATTGAGAATTGTCCTGATTCATGTAACCATCCCAAGGCTGCTGATCACAGTGATTAGGCCTATAAAAGGAATAAGGTATGACTCAGGAATGTCTATCAACCCCATCAAAAGAAGTTTCATGAATCAACTTTATATAGATAGTCATCAAAAGAGCTGCTGAAAACCAGACGTATCGCAGAGACCAAGTAGGGAATATGAACTTACATTTCTATCTGACTGTCCTAAGGCAGTTCCCTCCTTCTGCTGCTAGAGCATTGTCAGAGAAAGTCAATTAAACAGGCAATATAATATAAAACCCAGTGTCTTATGATATAAAAATGTTCACGTTTCAGATCTGTAAATGACACCAGACACAGAGGTACACATATTGTATAAGTATACTTACATGAAACGCCTAGATGGGTGAATCGTAGGACCAGGAGCAGGAAAGACATTCTTATTGCTTGAGGCTGGGGTTTGAGCATATTGACAGGAAGTGAGGATTAATTACTAACAGGTACAAGTTCTCTTTCTGCGATAATAAAATGTCCTAAAATTGATTGCATTGTAGGGGCACCTGGGTGGCTCAGTTGGTTAAGTGACTGCCTTCTCCTCAGGTCATGATCCTGGAGACCCAGGATCGAGTCCCACATCGGGTTCCCTGCTCAGCGGGAGGCCCGCTTCTCCCTTTCTCGCTCCCCCTGCTTGTGTTCCCTCTCTGGCTGTGTTTCTCTCATTCAAATAAATAAAATCTTTTTAAAAAAATTGATTGTGCTGTTGATTGTACAACTCTGAATATGCCATAATCACTGAATTGTACACTTATAATGAGTATATTATGTGGTCTAAATTATATCTTCATAAAAGCGCTATAAAAATAAAATTAGCCACAGGAAAAAAAAATCAATTTATGTGCCTATTACTAGATCAGAATCAGGAGGTTGATCTATATAATCCACCATGAAAGAGACAGAAGCTACACTTATTAATAGGTATTAAATTCTTTATGGCTAGACAAAATATGTGAAGTTTGATGACTTTGTAGAAAATAAAGCCTTGTAAGATATCTTTTTATTTTTCTATTTCTGAATCACTTTAAAAAAAATAAGTCTGGATGGGAGGAGGGAAGATGGTGGAAGGCCAGGTGACCCCATTTTGGGGAAACCCTGAAGTGAGCTAAATTCCTGCAAAACACACTGCAGGAACACTGTAGCAGCCATGAAATCAGCCTGACATGTGATATTTCGCACTTCTGGATCACCATGGGGGACAAGGACCATCGGCAAAGTGGTAGAGAGAAGTGAGAGTGATTGGAGGGTTACCCCCAGAGACAAGGGGTGTAGGGGAGGAAGCCCCCAGAGGTGACCCTTTGAAAGGCAATACCCCAGCACAAAAGTGCTCTATGTTTGGGGAACAACAGCAGATTATGGTCTGATTCAAAGCAAACAGAAATGGAGTGACTGAACGGCAGCCAGGGAATTGGGGATATAGATCTGCAGAGAGAAAGTGCGCCCTGGTGCTGAGCAAGGGAACGGGGCAGAGCCAGGAACAAGCAGAGCTGGTGGTGCAGAGTCTATTTTTCATTTTTCCACCACTGCAGCCGGGAAACGGGGATTGGAGGAGTGAAAGAGTGCCCGGTGCCACTCAAGGGAAAGCGGAGGAGCCAGTGGTGCAGAGTCTATCTTTCCTCCACTGCTTTTCTCTCTTGCTTCTCTCCACCCCATGGGCCAGGCAAGGACCCCCCAGGGAGGCGATATTGCAGACTTGCACAGGACATGTGGGGCCGCGGGACTTCAGTCCCTCCTGCCTGGGGGTCACACAGACTCCCTGGGCAGAGACAAGGTCATGCAACCCAAAATCAGTTGTGGTTTTGTGGTGCCAGAGTGAAAGACAAGCAGGGGCTTTGGACAGAAATCAAACCAGCCTCTGTGCCTGCCCAACAGTGACAGGTGAACAAGAGGGAGGCTGTGTGCCCCGAGGATCATCATCCAGAGGGTTGCTAATTAGGGGCTCTCTCTGGGAAGGAGGTCTGGGCACAGACATCTTGCTCCCACCTAACTTCCTCTACAGCTACAAAAGACCTTAAAACAACCTCCCCCCAGAAAACTGAACCCTGAGAACCTGGTTACAATAGACTTCAGTCCCTAGGAAGGGGGCTGAGAGATGCAGCCCAGGTAGAAGGGACTGAAAACAGCGAGGCAGGCCCCGCCCACAGAAGGCAAGCCAGAAGCACAAGAGGACAACACCCAAACTGTAAAACCCCAACTTCCAGAGGGAAAGGCAATTTATTAAACTCCTGGTACTGCCCCAAAGCTGTATACTTTATTGATACAGTTTTTCACCTTATTTGCTTTTTTAACTTTTTTCTATTTTTACTTTTAAAGTTTCCATTATAACTTAAAAATTCATTTTCACGGTTTTTGTTCTTTTACTTTTTAACCCACTTTTTATCGCAACGTGATACTCAATACTACACTCCATAACAATTTTTTACCTTGAAATTTTTTCAAACACATTCTGTATTTTCTGTTGTTGTTGTTGCCTCTTCTTTGCTTGTTTTTTTTAATCTGTTTTCCCTTTCTTCTCTCTTCTTTCTTTTATTTTTTCTTTTACATATACATATAGTTATAATCTTCAAAGTAATCCTGCATCCCAATTCAATACTACCCCTATATACAACCAGTTCTAATCTCCCTATATCTTTAGAAAGTGGGCTCCTCCAACAATAATCACAAGACAAACTCAGGAGGATCTGAAACACTTTCCTCGCCCACAAGGAGTGTCTGCCCTCACCTTCCCAATCTAGTCTGTCAGTGTTTCTGTGTAATTGTTTTTGCTTTTGTGTTACATAAATACTTGTCTTGGGGGTCATTCAGGTTGGCTTTCACTTTTGGTCTCTTCATTTACTCTTTTTTTTTTTTAAAGATTTTATTTATTTGACAGAGAGAAACACAGCAAGAGAGGGAACACAAGCAGGGGGGAGAAGCAGGCTTCCCGCTGAGCAGGGAGCCCGATGTGGGGCTCCATCCTGGGTCTCCAGGATCATGACCTGAGCCGAAGGCAGTCGCTTAACCAACTGAGCCACCCAGGCATCGCCTTCATTTACTCTTGATAGCCTTTTACTTTACCCTGTAGTAGTTTTGTACCATACAAATCCTACCACTGGGCCCCACCCTCGCAGGTTTCTTTTCTTGCTTCCTTTCTTTCTTTCTCTTTTATCTTTCTTCATCCATTTTGATGGTGAATTCTGATTGCTCAAAAACCTTCCAGCGACCAATTCACCTGGATAGTGGCTGATATATTTAGCTATACACACCCTCAACCACTCCTCACCACAATGACTCGGAGGAGGAACAACCAACAGAAGAAGAACCCTGAGACTGCAACCCCGATCACAGAGTTATTGGAAATGAACATAAACAATATGACAGAAATGGAATTCAGGGCAGCAATCGTCCAAGCAATGGATAATTTAGAAAAGAACATTAGTCTCAAAATGGAAGCCCTAATAACAGAAGTAAAAGCAGAGGTTAGAAAAGCTATTAATGAGATGCCATCTAATTAAATATGCTAACAACTAGAGTAAGTGAAGCTGAAGATTGTATCAGTGATTTAGAAGACAGATGGATTAAGAAGGAGGAGCAAGGGTAGTCTTGGAGCAAACAGCTAAAATCCCATGAAAACAGAATATGGGGAATAAATGATGCCATGAAACACTCCAAGATCAGAATTATTGGAATCCCCAAAGGAGGTGAGACAGAGAGAAGCCTAGAAGATATATTGAACAAATCATGGATGAAAATTTCCCAAATCTGGGGAATAAAACCAGTGTTCATGTCCTAGAGGCAGAGAGGACACCTCCCAAGATTAATGAGGCCAGAAAAACCTCCAGGCACATAATTGTGAAATTCGTGAATCATAAAACCAAAGAATGTGTCTTAAGGGAAGCTAGGGGGAAGTGATCCCTTACCTATAGGGGGAGGACCATCAGAATAATGTCAGACCTTTCCACAGAAACCTGGCAAGCCAGAAAGGGCTGGCAAGTCATATTCCAGAAATTACATGACAAAAATATGCAACCAAGGATAATATATCCAGCAAGGTTGACTTTAAGAATGGAAGGAGAAATAAAGAGCTTCCAGGACCACCAAAGTAATAAAGGTTATGAAACCACAAAGCCAGCACTACAAGAAATACTAAGAGGGGTTCTATAAAAGATAAATGAGCACAAGAGTGGCACAGAACAGAAATTTACAGACGTAATCTATAGAAACATGAACTTCACAGACAACATGATGTCAAGACAAACATATCTATCTATAATCACTCTCAAGGTGATTGGCCTAAATGCTCCAATAAAAAAGGCACAAGGTTGCAGACTGGATAAAACGACAGGACCCATCCATATGCTGTTTAGAAGAGACACATCTTGAATCTAAAGGCACTTCCAGATGGAAAGTGAGGGGATAGAGTGCCATCTTTCATGCCAATGGACCCCAAAAGAAAGCCAGGCTAGCAATTGTCATATCAGACAAATTGGATTTTAATCTCAAGACTGTAGTCAGAGACACAGAAGGACATTACATCATTCTCAAAGGGTCTATACACCAAGAAGATCTAACAATTATAAATATTTATGCCCCCAACATGGGAGCAGCCAACTACATAAGCAACTGTTAAGCAAAATAAAGAATCCAATGGACAGATTATCTAAACAGAAAATCAACAAAGAATCAAGAGCCTTGAATGACACATTGGACCAGATGGATCTCATAGATTTATTCAGAACATTCCAACCTAAAACAGAAGAATACCATTTGAGTGAACATGGAACTTTCTCCAGACTAGACCACATACTAGGTCACAAATCAGGGCTCAGCCGATACAAGAAGACTGAGATCATTCCCTGTATATTCTCTGACCACAATGCCGTGAACCTGGAACTCAACCACCATAAAAAATTCAGAAGAAAATCAAACACTTGGAAGCTAAAGGCGATCTTGCTGAAGAATCTGTGAATCAACCAGGAAATCAAAGAAGAACTGAAACACTTCATGGAAACCAATGAGAATGAAGATACATCGATCCAACACCTATGGGATACAGCAAAGGCGGTCCTAAGCGGGAAATTCATAGCCATCTAAGCCTCACTCAAAAAAAATTTGAAAAATCCCAAACACACCAACTCTCATTACACATTAAAGAACTGGAAAATCAACAAAAAATTAAACCAACACTTCACACAAGACAGAAAATAATTAGGATTATAGAAGAGATGAATGAATAATAAACTAGAGATACAGTAGAACACATCAATGAACCAAGAAGCTGGTTCTTTGAAAGAATCAATAAGATCAAAAAACCATTGGCCAAAATAATCCAAAAGAAAATGGAGAAGACCGAATTTAATAAAATTATGAATGAAAGGGGAGAGATCATGACTAACACCAAGGAAATGGAAACAATCATCAGAAATTACTATCCACAATTATAGGCCAATATGTTTAACAACCTAGAAGAGATAGATACATTCCTAGAAACCTATAAACTTCCAATACTGAAACAGGAAGACATTGACAATTTGAATAGACCTATATCTAGTAATGAGATTGAAGCAGTGATCAAAAACCTCCCTAAAAACAAGAGTCCAGGACCAGTCAGATTCCCTGGGGAATTCTACCAAACATTCAAAGAAGAAATAACACCTATTCTCCTGAAGCTCTTCAAAAAATAGAAACGGAAGAAAAACTTCAGACTCTTTCTATGAAGCCAGCATTACTCTAATCCCCAAAACAGACAAAGACCCCATCAAAAAGGAGAACTTTAGACCAATATCTCTGATGAATATGGATGCACAAGATCGTTGCTAACAGGATCCAACAATACATTAAAAAGATTATCCACCATGACCAGGTGGGATTAATCCCAGGGATGCAAGGGTGGTTCAACACTTGCAAATCAATCAAGGTGATAGAACAAATCAATAAGAGAAGAGAGAAGAACCACGTGGTACTCTCAACTGATGCAGAAAAGCCATTTGACAAAATACAACATCCGTTCCTGATCAAAACTCTTCAAAGCATAGGGATAGTGGGAACATTTCTCAACCTCATAAAATCTCTCTATGAAAATCCCACAGCACATATCATTCTCAATGGGGAAAAACTGACAGCCTTTCCTCTGAGGTCAGGAACAAGACAAAGATGCCCACTCTCACCACTACTGTTCAACATAGTGTTAGAAGTCCTAGCAACAGCAATCAGACAACAGAAAGAAATTGAAGGTGTTCAGCTTGGCAAAGAAGAAGTCAAACCCTCTCTCTTTGCAGATGCCATGATACTCTGTGGAAAACCCAAAAGACTCTACCCCCAAACTACTAGAACTCATACAACAATTCGGTAATGTGGCAGGATACAAAATCAACACACAGAAATCAGTTGTGTTCTTATACACTAACAATGAAAATATAGAAAGGGAAATCAGAGAATTGATTCTGTTTACTATAGCACCAAAAACCATAAGATACTTAGGAATAAGCCTAACCAAAGAAGTCAAAGATCTGTACTTGAGGAACTACAGAACACTCATGAAGGAAATTGAAGAAGCCACAAAAATATGGAAGACCATTCCATGCTCCTGGATTGGAAGAATAAACATTGTCAAAATGTCTATTCTGCCCAGAGCAATCTATACTTTCAATGCCCTTCTGATCAAAATTCCACCAACATTCTTCCAAGCGTTGGAATAAACAATCTGAAAATTTATATGGAACCAGAAAAGACCCTGAATCACTAAGGAATTGCTGAAGAAGAAAATAAAGCTGGTGGCATCTTGTTACATGACTTCGGGCTTTATTACAAAGTTGTGATTACCAAGACAGCAAGGTATTGGCACAAAAACAGAGAAACAGACCAATGGAACAGAGTAGAGAGTCCAGATATGGACCCACAAATCTATGGGCAAATAATCTTTGACAGAGCAGGAGAAAATATCCAGTGGAAAAAAGACAGTTTCTTCAATAAATTGTGCTGTGAAAATTGGACAGCTAGATATAGAAGAATGAAACTAGATCATTCTCTTACACCAAATACAAGGGCAAACTCGAAATAGATGAGACCTCAACGTGAGGCAGGGATCCATCAAAATATTGGAAAAGATCATAGGCAGCAACCTTTTTGACATCGGCCACAGCACTTCTTTCAAGACATGTCTCCAAAGGCAAAGGAGACAAAAGTGAAAATGACAGGATTATTTTCCTCTGCTTCCCACAAGGAAGACAATCAATCAATGTAGGTAAATGATGACAACCTATTAAAATAGTACAGAATCAAAATTGATAAATATTGGGAAGGATCAATCCAAGAAGAGGCAATAAAACTAATGCAGTATAGAATAAGAATAATAAGAATCATTTTAGGCAAGGGTACTGAAACAACCGAGCTATACTTTGTTAATCATGAATAGTTACTTCTTTTTTTTAAAGATTTTATTTATTTGACAGAGAAAAACACAGCCAGAGAGGGAACAAAGTAGCCCAATGCGAGGCCAAATCCCGGAACTCTGTGATCATGACCTGAGCTGAAGGCAGGGGCTTAACCATTGAGTCACCCAGATGCCCCAGGAATAATTACTGTTTTTAAGGAAATGTTACAGTATTCTAAACCAAATAGCTAATTATTAAGAAAGAACAGGGTCTTCTGGTTTAAGTGTCAGACATTTGGTTAGGCTCAGGTCATGATCTCATGGGTCATGAGATCAAGACCACATCTGCCTCCACAGTCAGTTTAGAGTCTACTGCAAATTTCTCGCCTTCTACCCCACCAAATAAGTAAATAAAAAGAAAGAAGGAAAAGAAAGAAGAAATAGAGAAAGAAAGAAAGAAGAAAGAAGAAAGAAAGAAAGAAAGAAAGAAAGAAAGAAAGAAAGAAAGAAAGAAAGAAAGAAAGAAAAAAGAAGGAAAGGAAGAAAGACGAACAGTCATTGAGGAAAAAAATGGGATCCCAATGCTTGTAATAAGGATGTTTGAACAAACTAATATGAGCACTTCAAGTCATTAGGTATCATAGAAACAACCAGTATTGACCATAATTCCAAAACATACCAGTAAAGAGTATAGAGGCTAAATCAGAAGGAAAGGATTTACATATGCAAACAGACATATACACACGTGCACACATATGCACACACACGCAAACATAGGGACTGCAATTTTTTTCTAACAGGTGAAAAAACACCAGAGTCCTTGACAGCTTTGTGTGTGTGTGTGTGTGTGTGTGTGTGTGTGTGTGTGTAGGTGTGTGAGTGTACATCCATCTAAGATATTCTAGTGTACTATAGTATTTACTTCATTAATGTTTATAATCTATACCCATCTCTCTGAAGGAAGGCAATATTTTTTAGGAAGACAAATTTTTTTACTGTTTTGTTCACAAATCAATTACAGCAGTCAGAAGTGCATAGCACATATAAAACAATATATAAATAGATAATATATGTTGAACTCATTTGTATTTTCCTTGGAGGCACATAGAACAAAATTTAAAGTCTATAACCTAGTTTATAAGAATCATATTAGATAGTGAATTTTAAGAAAAAACCACTCCATATTTTTTTCCACATCCTTTGTCCTGCACATTTCACATCTTTGTTCCTCAAGCTATAGATCAGGGGATTCAGCATGGGGATGACAAGGGTATAAAATACAGATGCCACTTGATCAGTGTGGGAGGAATGAGTGGACTCAGGTTGCACATACATAAATATCAAGGTCCCGTAGAACACGGTGGCCACGGTCAGGTGGGACCCACAGGTGGAAAAAGCCTTGTGCCTCCCCTCAGCTGAGTTCATCCTGATGATGGCTACCAGGATCAGCAGGTAAGACACAAGAACTATCAGAAGGGATGAAATCAAATCAAAACCAGCCAAGATCAGAATAATCATTTCAGTGTCATGTGTATTTGAGCAGAGCAAAGATAACAAGGGGACACAGTCACAGTAGAAATGACTGGTGACATTGTAGCCACAGAAGGATAAACTAAAAATATTTATGGTGACTATGAGAGAAACAAATGTACTGTAGAGGTAGGGGATTGTCACCAGCACATGACACATCCTTTGGGACATGATGACGGGGTAGAGCAGAGGGTTACAGATGGCCACATAGCGGTCATAGGACATTGC
>PITA01027748.1:0-20470 GCA_004023965.1 Spilogale gracilis | reverse complement strand
ACCACAGTTGTTAATAACAAAAGATTGGAAACCACCCAAACATCCATGGCTAGGCAACTTAAATAAACCATGGGCACGTGCATATAACACAACTGTTAGGGCCTGCCTAGCCTCAAGGCCGGCAGAACAGGCTCTGAAACTCCCTGGCGACTTAGGCCTCTGCATATCTAAGACCCCCTGGTGATTGATGCCTTTACGGGGTCTGTGTTTACCAAATGAGGGCAGATAAGTCAAGGAACCATCTGTGCATCTTGCTTTCTTGCCCCAGTTCCTGAATTGTGTGGGCATTCCGGGAACTGGGGAGGGGGCTAAAATTTTATCTCACCAAACCAGGAAAATTACTGTGTGACTCATGCTTGCTGTTTGAAATGCATATAAACCCCTAGACCCTTGCATTCGGGGTCCTTGCTGAAACCCGCTGCGCCAGGCCGATGCTTGGACCCTAGCTAGCTAGAAATAAACCTCGCTGTGTGATGTGCATTATCCTGAGCGTCCTTGGTTTCTCTTTGGGGAGGCGGTCGACATCGGACTTTAACAACAACCACAGAAAAGAACCAGCACATTCTGTTATAAAAGAGACGACAGGCCCAAAATAGAGTCATTACGCTCAGCTCCACATCATCTGAATAAGACTTACTACCAAAGTCAGTTTCAGCCTCTGAGGAACGGGGATCTTGAACCACCGTCAACCTGGAATTCCTTGGTCAGCACTTGGTAGGTAATCTGCATGGCTAACTTCTGCCATCCCTAAAAGAAGGTGACCTTTCACAACGAATCCCCAACATCCTTGTCCCAGTCCCTCCTGCCTCTAAGTCTCGCATTGTGTGGAGCTCCTCAGAGCTCCTGTCCCACTGCCAGGAGGGATGCTGCCCCATTTATGAACTGTTGAACAAAGGCAGCCAATCTTTAAAATTTACTCACTTGAATTTTACTTCTTTATAGCTCCAAGGAACATTAATGAAAATGCCAAGATGCTGAAAAGTGCCTACCTTTTGTGTAAAGAAATAGGGAGAGAGCACATGGGTGGCTCAGGGCTCAGTCGGTTAGGTGTCCCACCTTTGATTTCGGCTCAGGTCACATCTCAGGGTCATGGGATCGAGCCCTATGTCAGGCTCTGCGCTGGGCATGGAGTCTTCTGATCTCTTTTTCTCTGTTCCTCCTCCCTCTCAAAAAAAAACAAAACAAAACAAAACAAAAAAAACAAACCAACAACAACAGAGAAAACGAGAATATAACTTTATGTCCCCAGAAAATCTGCTGGAATTCTCGTAAGCCACTGGTGGTACTTACCTGGAACAAGAATTGAGCAGATGGGGCCTGGAGGGAGGAGAAGCACTTCTTACAGATGCTTTTCACAACTTTATGTTTTACTGTATGTATTTATTTACTTACTTAATTTGCCCATTTATGCATTTATTTAATGAGCATTCATTACCTAGTAAAAATTGAATCAATTTTTAATATTGTAATTATAATAAAGTCTTTCTTAAAATGGCTTCTAAGAGTTTGCCTGGACTGACCCCTGCCCCCCTCAGCTCCTGTTCCCATCCCTCTACACACACACCCTGCTCACTTCACCACAGCCTTGGGCCTGTTTTCACCCTCTCAGATAGGTCCACTGATTTCCCATTTCAAGGACTTTGTCACCAGACAGAACTCAAAATTCAGCTTAAACATCTCTCCTCGGTTTTTTTCTTTTCTTTCTTTTTTTTTTTTTTAAGATTTTTATTTATTTATTTGACAGAAAGAGATCACAAGTAGGCAGAGAGGCAGGCAGAGAGAGAGGAGGAAGCAGTCTCCCTGCTGAGCAGAGAGCCCCATGCGGGCCTCGATCCCAGGACCCTGAGATCATGACCTGAGCCAAAGGCAGAGGCTTTAACCCACTGAGCCACCCAGGGACCCTCCTCAGTTTTTTTCTTGACTTCCTCAATCTAAATTTTGCATTACCATCTCCTGCTATTGTCATCCTTTTCTTTTTTTCCATTTATACCACTTAGTTTAATTTGCAATTAACCATTTGTTAATGGCTACACCCACATCTTTGGGGCTGTCAATTCTTTAAGAGTGAGGCCCATATGGATTTTGTTTACCACTTTAGCACCTGTCATCCTGCACAAAGGAGGTGACGGATAAATACTAGTTGAATGGAAATTTTTAAAATCCTAGTTGGAGGTAGAGAGTAGAGAATGAGAAGGAGGGCAGGGACAAGGGCCAGAACTGTTATTTCTAGGAAGTGGAAGTCAAATGGGCTTCCCATAGCTCAATCCTTTGTTACAATATTACTCAGATATGCCAAGGAATTTCACAAAAGAACAACAAAGACCATCAGAAATGGATTTGAGCGTCTTCTGAGTAAAAGTGGGAGAAACTGCATAAGTCAGCCTCTGATGGAAAAAGTCTGAGATTGTCTGAGAGAAATAAATCCTCCTTGTGTCCATATTTAGACCTCTAGAAGCCTAGGCATAGACGATTTACTCTGGAATGTATTGACCTTCAGAGTCACCCATGGTCCACAGGGAAAGTCTGAGAGCGGGGGATTGTAGGAAAGCAAGGATCTGATCAGGCTCCATTCCACCTCACACTGGAGGGAAAGATGGAAAAGAACCAGACCGGCCTGGGTCCATCTCACTTCAGTGGGATCCTGGCTATGCCACCCTTGGAGTTTCTGGAGGCCGAGCAACCAGACTTTGGGAAATCTGAAGCTACTGAACTATTGGATGAAATTGCCCTGGAAGAAGCAAACCCACCCCTGGGGGTAAGAGGACGAGGTTATCCTTGGATGCAGTGGAAATTCTCCTGAAGAAAGGAGATTAGGATGTAGGGAGATAGGTTTTAGACTAGAGGGTGTTGAACTTGGGTCTGCAGAAATTGTTGGCTTGCTCAAGGGACATGCTCCTGGTGTGAGGGGTGGATTGGCTGCATAGGAGAGCAGACCAAGAATTCCCTGCGCTGGGGCTGGAGGGGGTGGGGCACAGCCCTGGAGACCCTGATAAGTTTAGATAAAACTGGGGCCACATCTGGTAGCAATGGGAAGTTTTCTCTCTGTGCTTCCTTGCCTCTCTTTCTCTCTCTCTCTCTCTCTCTGGCTCTGGCTCTCTCTCTGTCTCCCTCCCCCCACCCCCACTCTCTCTCCCTCTCTTCCTACATTGTGCTTTTCTTCTGAAACCCCTACCCTCCAGAAAAATTTTGTTATACAAGTTACAGCTTAGTTTCAGCTGTGTAGTGGGAAGGAGAGAAGGGCTTATGGACAAGAGAGAACAGCCTATGAGAAGAAAAACCTGGCCACAGGATGTCATCTAAAACACTCAGCACTTTGGAGCCGGTGAGAGGTAAGGGACCACCAGCACAGATTTGTGGAATATGAAACTAGAGCATACTCTGGGGACATTTCCAAAAACATGTGCACACTGGCAGGGGTTGAGGAAGAGAGAGTCGAGGGAAAGGCTGGATTGGGGGGGGGTGGAGGTTGGGGTGTGTGATCAAGGATGGGGAGGTAAACCATTTTAACTTGGGCATTAAAATTTACCTGTGCAGGGATGCCTGGGTGGCTCAGTCAGTTAAGGGTCTGCCTTTGGCTCAGGTCATGATCCCAGGGTCCTGGGATGGAGCCCTGCATTGGGCTCCCTGCTCTACAAGGAGCCTGCTTCTCCCTCTGCCTGCTGATCCTGCTCTTCTCTCGCTCTCTTTCTGATAAATAAATAAAATCTTTTAAAAAAATTATGTGTGCAGTAACGGGCACAAGATTATTTATAGTAGCATTGTTTGTAATAGCCAAAAGCTGGAAATAACTTAAAATCTTAGCACAGGCACATTGTCGACATCACACAGAGCAGTGAAATTGAGCCAGAGGTATGAGCAACCCCATGGATAAATCTCAAACACGAGGCTGAGTCAAATAAGCAAATTCCTAAAAAATCGTTCCATTTAAGTAAAGTTCAGAAAGAGATAAAACGGTGGCTTAGAGGTGACACACATATGCTAAAAATATGCAGAAAAGGCAAGGAAATGATTATCACAAAGTAAGAAAACTCAGAAGCATATTGGGGTGGGGGGTAGGGACACCGCTTCTGGAAGTCTGGGAATCTATCATTTAACCCGAGTATTAAACTATACATGTATGTACACAATTTTGAAAAAGAAAAAAGATTGTTGTTTCAGACCCAGAAGTCAGCACACCAGCCTGGATATCCCAAATGTATCACATTTTGCAAAGCTGAATCATTTACTTCCCTACGTATATTGAACACCTTTGGCTATCAATGACATTCTTCTATCGATGACATTAGTTTTTATTTAAATTCAAGTTAGTTGACACAGATATTAGTCTCGGGAGTAGAATTTAGTGACTCGTCAGTTGCATCTAACACCCAGTGCTCATCACCAGCACCCTCCTCAATGCTCATCACCCATGTAGCCCATCCCCCACCCACCGCCCCTCCTGCAACCCTCAGTTTGTTTCTAAGAGTTAAGGCTCTCTTATGGCTTGCCTCCCTCTCTGATTTTACTTTATTTTAACTTTCCTTCCCTTCCCCTAACGTTCACATGGCTTGCTTTTTAAATTCCATGTATAAGTGAAATCATATGGTATTTGGCCTTCCTCTGACTTATTTTGTTTTCATTTTATTTCGTTTATATATTAAGTATAACATACTTAAGCTTCATCCATGTCATTGCAAATGGCAAGATTTCATTCTTTATAATAT
The DNA here is from genome assembly GCA_004023965.1 of Spilogale gracilis. NCBI lineage: Eukaryota > Metazoa > Chordata > Mammalia > Carnivora > Mephitidae > Spilogale > Spilogale gracilis. The sequence goes on along the minus strand of PITA01027748.1, from coordinate 15,767 downwards.
ATATATATACATATACCACATCTTCTTTATCCATTCTTCAGTCGATGGACATGTGGTCTCTTCCCATAATTTGGCTATTGTTGATAATGCTGTTATAAACATCGATGTGCATGTATCCCTTCAAATCAGTATTTTTGTATCCTTCAGATAAATACTTAGCAGTGCAATTGCTGGGTCGTAGGGTAGCTCTATTTTTAACTTTTTGAGGAATCTCCATACTGTTTTTCAGAGTGGCTGCACCAGCTTGCATTCCCACCAACAGTGTACGAGGGTTCCCCTTTCTCCACATCCTCGCCAACACTTTTTGTTTCCTCTAGTGTTAATTCTAGCTCTTCTGACAGGTGTGAGGTGGTATCTCCTTGTGGTTTTCATTTGTATTTCCCCAATGATGTGGATGTTGAGCATTTTTTTCATGGGTCTGTTAGCCATTTGTATGTCTTCTTTGGAGAAATGTTATGGCATCTTTTTTAATAGCCATAATTTATTTAGCCAATCCCTATTTTGAGCATTTAGGTTGTACCTAGTGTTTTACCACTATAACTTATATGGCAGTGAGCTTCCTTGTAGTTTGATTTTTGCACATATCTTTCAAAATGATGATGAAAAGAGAGCAAAGATTTAGTTTGAGTGTGGTGTTGTGGAAAAAGAAATTAGAGCAATTACAAGAGACTTCCTGGGCTGTCTGTCTGGATGCCTGAGGAAGGGGAAGTCATGTTAGACAGAAATGAGCTCATATCTGGAAAGGGCTCAGAACAGGCAAGTGCTATATAATTGTTTGCTACAATTACTGGTTTTGGTAAGAAATAGAGGCAGCTATCTCATGTTTATTATTATTGAAATTCCTCTCACCTCTTGTTTTCCCCCGGCTTTATAGGTATAATGGACATATATCATTGTATTTGCCCCCTAAATAAACTCAGGGTCCAGATGTGAGCTGGGGTCGGTCTACAGGAGGCTTCATGGTGGGATGGAAAAGGAAGTCACCTTCTCTCAGGGAGGTGCCATCTGCACCAAGAGTAATCAGGCTTGGGAGTTCACGTGGGAAAGTAGCATAAGGACAGATTTGATAGAGAAATACTGCCTTAGGACAGCAGAAAATCACAACTTTTGTGTCCAGAGGGAGAGGGTAAGGCTAGAATAACTGCCCTTTGCAAACTTTCAATAGAGCTCTACCTCTTCTACGCATTTCCTCACAGTAGAGTTAACAAATGCTCACTAAGTACTGACCACTATGCCTCATAGTTTTTACACATACTATTGGATTCAGTCTTCAAAATCACCTGTGAAAGTCATCTTCTAGCTCATTTTAGAGAAACTGCACCTCAAGGCAATTAAAACGTTTGGCTAAAATTACACACAATAATAATTGAAGGGTCAAAATGGGAACCCGGCACTATCTGATGCAATACCCATGTTCTTTCCATCACACCAAGATGTCACTCAATTTTGCAATCTGTAACTCTTTTTTTAAAAATTTTATTTATTTATTCAACAGAGAGAGAGGTCACAAGTAGGCAGAGAGGAGGAAGCAGGCTCTCCGCTGAGCAGAAAGCCCAATGCGGGCCTCAATCCCAGGACCTCAGGGATCATGACCTGAGCCAGAGGCAGAGGCTTCAACCCACTGAGCCACCCAGGCGCCCTCTTAGACACCAGACCTCTAGGAGTAGGAGGCTAGTGAAATTCTAATTTTTGGAGGCTCTGTTTAACACTCCCAAAGACTCTATTAAACATCATGTGCAATGATCCACACACTTACTGTTCTTTCAAATATAATTTGAAATAGACAACTAGAAAATATCCAAATATATAAAATATAAATGATATAGAATATCAAAGGTTAGAGCAAGAATTGAAAAAATTATCTTAGCTAATATATTATAAATCTTTCCCTTACCACATACAATAAAAAGGAAATTGTTTTGAACTAAAAAGAAAAAGGATCAAATTATAAATTAAAATTTTATCCCACCTTTACTTATAAATTCCTTGAGTGTTAGACAGCTATCAGACTTGGGAATCTCCCTCAGCCTGACACTGGCAATCACATATAATAGACCTCCAGTAAATATATACTACTCAAGATCATATAAACAAATTTTGAAAAAAGATAGTGGGAGAAGATATTTTCAACTCATACAACCAGCAAAAGACCTGTTTCCAGGGGCACCTGGGTGGCTCAGTCAGTAAGGCTTCCAACTCTTGATCTCAGCTCAGGTCTTGATCTCAGGGTTGTGAATTCAAGCCCCACATGGGGCTCTATGCTGGGTGTGGAACCTACATAAAAAAAAAAAATTCAGTCATGAACTGGCAATCCACAGAAGAATAAATACCAATGAACGAGAAGCAACAGGGTAAAAATACTCAACTTCACTAGTAATAGAAAATTGCAAATAATGAGAACTATCTCATACCAGTGAGGGTTGTCAAAAATATTCAAGTGTGACAGAATCAGGTGTTGGTAAAATATGGGAAAATGAGAATTCTCATCACTCTTCACTATTCACAACTACTTTAGGAAGGATTTGACAGTATTTGATAAAATTGACTATCCTAGACCAAACAATTCCATTTTCTGGGGGAAACTTAGCACATGTATGCCTACAGTACAGAGAGTACTATTTGTAATAGCAAAAAATTAGAAGTGGCATATCTATACATAGAACAAAGGATAAATCAGTTATGGTATATTTTTATTTAACTTTACATAACAGTCAAAATGAGTAAGTACTCAAATATCAATATGAATGTCTAAAATTCTGATGAACTGAAAAGATCAAAATGCAGAATGACATATATATAGAATAACAGCTTTACTGAAGTTTAAAAACCACACAAGGGGCGCCTGGGTGGCTCAGTTGGTTAAGCGACTGCCTTCAGCTCAGGTCATGATCCAGGAGACCCGGGATCGAGTCCCACATCGGGCTTTCTGCTCAGCAGCAAGCCTGCTTCTCCCTCTCTCATTCCCCCTGCTTGTGTTTCCTCTCTCGCTGTGTTTCTGTCAAATAAATAAATAAAATCTTTAAAAAAACCACACACACACCACAAAATGCTACCACATATGTAAAAAATTCAGTGTGTAGTAAAAACATGAAAATATGGATAGACTGAAACATCTCAACCTCAGGATAGTGGCTTTTGGTGGGAGGGGGAAGAAGGGGATGAGGCGAGGGAACAAAGGGACTTCAACTACATCTAGAACATTCTGTCTCTGAAAAGATTTGAAGCAAACAAGGTAAAGTAAGATTTATTAAACTTGGGTAGTAGGTACATGATGTTTGCTACCTTGTTGTTCTGTGCTCTTTGACGGTTTTCGTTAGCCAACAGCAGAACTAATGAGCATTGAATTGCACCTAAGAAAGGTGGTGAGGACGCTTAATGATATGCGTTAGCGTTTGATGCCAAAAGTCGCTGATACTGGACAGAAATATTTGGAAGTAGAGTCAGCTCTCTGGCAGACCAACAATTTTTTTAAAAAGGGGACTAGGCTCCCTCAAGTATAAGCTTCCTTAATATATACTATTTTTTTTTAAAGATTTTATTTATTTATTTGACAGTGAGAAACACAGCCAGAGAGGGAACGCAAGCAGGGGAAGTGAGAGAGGGAGAAGCAGGCTTCCTGCCGAGCAGGGAGCCCAATGCGGGGCTCGATCCCAGGACTCTGAGATCATGACCCAGGCCGAAGGCAGATGCTTAACACCGAGCCACCCAGGTGCCCCTATATACTATTTTTTATAGCAAACAATTTAAACTTGAAACAACTCCTGAGTTATGATAAGGATGGCAAATCTAGAGGAACTATGAAAAATGGAAATACAACGATTGCTTTACTTTTACCTGACACACAAAGAAAATTATTTTTTCAGAAAAGTCAGACATTTAAGTAATCTACAAAACATATTACATATCAACTGTGCACATGAGATCTAAGCTACTTAAATGAAAAACTAAGTAAGCAATTAATAAAGCACAGTGGATGGAATTGCAGGGACCACATCCAATTTTTTTCTGGAAAGTAAATCATAGTTTTTTGGAACTTACAGTATTTATCTAAAAATGAAGGGGCACCTGAGTGACTCAGTTGGTTAAGCAGCTGACTCTTGATTTCAGCTCAAGGCATGATCTCAGGGTCCTGCGATAGAGCCCTGTGTGAGGCTCTGCACTCAAGGGGGAGTCTGCCTGAGATTCTCTCCTCCTGCCCCTCCTCCCAACTCCTGCACTCACTCTCAAATCTTTAAAAAAATTAAGAGTCGGGGCGCCTGGGTGGCTCAGTTGGTTAAGCGACTGCCTTTGGCTCAGGTCACGATCCCGGAGACCCGAGATCGAGCCCCACATCGGGCTTCCTGCTCCGCGGGAGGCCTGCTTCTCCCTCTCTCAGTCCCTCTGCTTGTGTTCCCTCTCTGGCTGTGTTTCTCTCTGTCAAATAAATAAATAAAATCTTAAAAAAAAAATTAAGAGTCCTCAGGAAATACACCCAAACTATATTCCATATTTATCATTTTTAAGTTGAAATATTTGTGAAGGTGCTCAGGGTATCAAAATGATCAAAAACTCCTAAGACCAGGGGTGCCTCGGTGGCTCAGTCGGTTGAGCATCTATCTGCCTTCAGCTCGGGTCATGCTCCCAGGGTCCTGGGATGGAGGCCCACATCGGGCTCCCTGCTCAGTGGACAGCCTGCTTCTCCCTCTCCTTCTGCAGCTCCCCATCCTTGTGTTCTCTCTCTTGCTGTCTCTGTCAAATAAATAAAAATAAAATCTTAAAAAAACCTTTAAGACCATCTCTCTGTATATCTCTATATTTGGAAAATAGTTTTAATAAGTCACAAAAATATTGATACAAAAATTCTGATTTGGAACCAGAAGCATATTTCCAGTGATAATACTGTGTCTTTCATCATGGGTTCCACAGAGTAATCTGAGAATCAATTCAGGGAGCTTACTTACGTCAAACTGAATCCACGGGCATTGAGATGTTCTCCGTTAACACCGAGAAAGCAAATAGCAAACATCATTCAAAACTACGACAGACTAGCTATCTATAATGAAATCCAAGTACAGTAAATATTACTTAATGAAATAACAAATTTATTAGTTAGTTCATTCCTAAGTTGATCTGACATGCTGGCGGAGTTATTTATTCAACAGAAGCTAGATGAATAGAAAAGATTTCTTTTTGTCTATTTGCTATTTAAGCCTGAATGCTAGTGCCTTGGGAACCCATCCATATGGGTTCCATATGGAACTCATCCACAAAGGTTCATCCAATTGTTTTGTGATTATATTTGAAAATGTTTTTCTTCTTGATAAACATTTAGATCAGTTCTCGAGGTCTTCCAGATATTAAAGTACAAAGACAACTTTATACATTTCATCAGAAAGAAGCTACATATAGAGGAAAAGAGAAAAAATCAGTCACATCAGCACAAAGCACCCATGAATAGATCTATCAACTCATTAATTCCTGTTATAGGCAAGGTTTCTTCTAATTGTCAATAAATAGCATCATAAATGATCATGGTGAAGAAAAATATACTGCATAGATTTTCATTAGCAATGTTTTGGATAAAAAATATTTATATACAATCTTTGTCATAAGAAAAAATGGCATGGCACTTGACATTTATTCCTTCGTCCATTTAACCTTATTCTTTCGGCTGTCACAGAGGAAAGCTTCCCAATTCCTAGCCCTCCGGCACGATAAAGAAATAGAGCAATCCGGTGTCAGAGTAAAAGAATAGAGTACTACTAGTCTGCCAGTCATATCATGAAAGATTGACACAAGAAAATGATTCCTAAAAGCCAATAAAAACAAATGACATCACAAGCCCTTATGGAAGAATTAGGCTATAAATAAAATAAATAACAATACATTAAAATTAGTTAAGGGACGCCTGGGTGGTTCGGTTAAGCAACTGCCTTCGGCTCAGGTCATGATCCCGGAGACGCGGGATCGAGTCCCACATCAGGCTCCCTGCTCGGTGGGAGGCCTGCTTCTCCCTCTCTCACCACCCCCTGCTTGTGCTCCCTCTCTGGCTATGTTTCTCTCTGTCAAATAAATTTAAAAAAAAAAATCTTTTAAAAAAAAAAATAAAATTAGTTAAGAAGCACAGATAGTGCTTGCCAGAGGAGGCTTTCTGAAAGCATCACAGATCCGATTTAGAATTTGTAATCCTGGAATTCTAGTGACTGTACACAGGGAAGTAGTCAATCTGAACCAGGTAATTAGGTAGTCATCTAATGAGCTCAATGTCTAGGTAGTATGTAACCATTCCAGATGCACAGGAAAGAAAAGAATTCATTACAAGATGTTAATTCTGCAGGCCCTAACATCTAGGACATTACGGCTTCACTCCCTCCCAGAACACTAGTTGAGTAAGGCTGTTCTCAACGGTGTTTGTTCACACATCAGTGGAAATAACTAACCATCGATGTGGAGATCAAATGATCTTTAACTACAAAACCATCATTAGATAGGCGAAACACATTAAGTACGGATTTCTGAAAACTTACTTCATTCCACCAGTTCCTTTAATTTTCTGCTCAAAACCCTGAGAGTTAGAATGCAAAGCTTTTCCAGCCTGCCTGAAAACATAAGCTTAAAAGAAAAACAAACCCATTTTAAACGTGTTATAAACTCTTGCCTCACTGTGGATCTCACAGCACACTGGGTCAGGGATAGATGACTGAGGAATTATACAAGTCCCAACATAACACTCTGAAAAAGTGAACTACTCCCCAAAACACCTGAGTATTTACCTGATACTATCATAGACTTACTCCTTTTAAGTACCAGTTATTTTTTTTCCCATCTACATCAAATGTTACTATAAATCAAAATTCCTTCTTGTACCAGGTAGAGTCTCTAGGAATCAAAGAGCCTATTAAATCAGCTTTCAGGGGCTCATTTACTGCCTCAGTGCTCTTTGGGGCCTGTCGGGTCTGGAAGCAGTCTACAGTGGCTTGCACTCTGGGATAAACATACTGGTCCTCCTCCACTCCAGCTCTGCATATGTCAGAGGCAGTCTGCCTAACCAAGCCATAAATGCACTCAAATAATAAAAGACAGAAAAAGTAGCTTCATGCTACTGAAAATATGGCCTAGCATTTGTAAAAACTAGTTTTAGGTAATTTAAAATATGTCAAATTTAGTGGAAAACTGAAAAGGTCTTTTTCTCTTTCTAGAGTTCTTAAATACGCTCTTAAACCTTTCTAGGTTGCCAAATAGCAAGTATTAGGCTGATGGTTCACAGATCCTTTTATTACCTTAACAACTACACTAAGGCCAGTGAGAGAACTAGCAACTTCCCGAGAAATTACCTCAAAGGTTTGTAAGACACAGTGTGGAGAATATATATATTCTCATTCTGGTGGAATATGGCTGTAACATAAAGAACAAAATTTTTAATGTGTAGTCAAAATATAAGTCTACACTGAATGTATGTGGAAAAGATATTTAATTGTAAAATAGAAAAGTAGGCCAGAGTACAGTTTTAAGGGTAATTGCTTCTTTATACAGATAGGTAATCTAGAAGGGTCTCAGGGTTAAACATTTTCATAAAGCGATAAGACATTAAAAAATAAAGCAAGAAAAAAGAGCTTGAAGTTATGTTTTACAAAAAAAAAAACGAACAGTATGTCAGAGTTTAAGGTCCATACAGCGTGGAATTCAACCATATTGTGATGAGAGCAAGTCACAGCAGACATGCAGCGTTCACAGGGAAAAGTAAAAGTTATGTTAGATATATCTAGCATCACTGTAATACAAAAAGTTCTTGTTCTACATACAAAAGCATTTTTTTTCCATAAGAATAATTTCCTGGGGGAAAATGAGTCCATGAAATATTTCAGAAACCCATATGCTCTGAGTATTCCAAAAACATTATCTTAAAATCCAGTGCCTTAAAGTGCTTTCATGTGGAAATCATGATGGAAGGCACAGAAGAGTTTCACGTCCCCACTATGAAATTTTCAAAAAAGCATAGATTTTACAGTTTGCAAATTCAAGTTATCTTGTAAGCTGCTCCTTCTAAGAACATTGTCATTCCAATAAAACCAGCTGCTAGCTTACTTAACTATCAATGACCTACAGAATAAAAGGATTTTTCCCCCTAATTCACTTTCATCATCTTTGTGGGAAAAATACCTATGCAAGTGATGCATTTTGAAATTATAAAACATGCAGAATATGTACAAACAGAAAGTTTAAAAAATATTTGCTTCATATACATGTAAATCTACTTGGGTATAGCTGAAATTGAACAAATATAAAAATTTGCTTTCTAAAAAATGTTTTCAGAGAATCTGAGACAACTTAAAGCTGTACAAAGATTTCCTGGGAGAAATCTTCTCTTCATATAGAAGTTTATACCTACAGGAGTAATTCCAGCATCAGTCCACCACATAATTATTACATAACATTTGGTCTAATCAACAACGATCACCCTTAAAACTGTTCTGTTTCTGAGAAATTAAGGTTCATACTAAAATCAAAAAGAATTCACAAAAACAGTGGCTTATTGTGTTTTTGGATCTCTTCAACAATCTTTATAACTCATTTGGAACTGTAAAAAAAACAAAAACTATTTACAGAATTCAGTTTTAAATACATTTCACAACTTCTAAAGTAGAGTTTTATGTTACAAGGATTCAGCGCTCATGGCTTAAGTCCGACCGTCAATCCATAGTCTCTTGTGTTATCCTGGCTTCCTGCAACTGAGCCCTGTGGTGTACAGTTCAAGACTGTGTTCCTTCTTAACCAAAAGTAAATTCAAACTACATGTTTGTAGTTAATTAAACAGCTTCTTTATTAGTCTGAAGACGAGTCATAGCTTCTAATTTTTGTCTGTAGGCCTCTGCTTCCTGTTCTTTCTTTAGAAGCTGCTGTCGGTATTTCTGTGCTTCTCGATTTGCTTCATCCAGCTGTTTCTGAAGAGCTTCTCTCTCCTAATGAAAAAAAAAAAAGTTGTTTCAATGTTTGCATAAATACATGATTAACCTATACAAGCATGCATCCTTCAAATAGAAAAATCTGTAGGAGCTAGACGTAGCCTAGCTATTGATATTTCCAAGACGTCTTGCCTTATCAACCGATTCATTAACAAAGCCCCAAATTTTGTGCTCCACACTCTGACAGAGATTAGTTTCTGACCTCAAGAAAGCATTCCCTAATTAAAAGTAGGATTAACATAATGAACCCAGACTGTGGACCTCTACTTTTATATGTATGACAAAAACTAGTGAAGAGCTTTAAGAGAGAAATATACCTCCTTCACACTTCTGTGATATTTTTATGTAAAGGTGTAATAAACTACAAAAGTTAATACTTATTGAGCACTCTACGTGACTAAATGAGGTGATTTCCAATAAGAAGTCTGTAAGACAGTGATTATGCCCATTTTACAGATGAGGAAAACGATGCCCAGAGATGATGTAGCTTTTCCACAGTAATGCAGTTGGGTTCAAGAGATTCTAATATTACTGCTTTTAATAATACTGCTTTTAATACAGAAAGATTCCTCATCTGTAAAGCGAAGTGTGTTGGTCTAGATTAATGTTTCCTAAATTATCCCATTTTACAAACCAATAAAATAATAATTTCTCTACTATGGAATTCACTAAATTATACAAATATAAAATGTAATAATAAATTCCTCAACAAATTGAGAGCTACACACAAATCTAGTCCAGTGAAAATGATACCCTTTCTGCTCTTCACTCTGCCCCTATTCAGTGGCCTAAGGGAAAACATTTCAAAGACTCATTTCTCATACCTCTAGCATGCACATGGAAAATAGCTCAACCCACAAAGGCCCAAGTGTAACCTCAATACCGAGGCCCAGGACCTCTTAGGGGGGATGGGAGACTCAGCATAGGAGGACCATGAATGACCATAAGAAATGCCAGGGTCACACTGGACAAGACGCTTGACCCAGATGGAACTGAAGGTGAGTGCAGCAGCCTACTGGGGAAGAGGACAGTATGAGCGTCTCTTGCACTACTTCCTTGACTCCTGTCCATCGTGAACACCAAAAGATTCCCTCCCCTTCACTATACACATGGTCTCCAAGGAGGAGCAAGTGTAAGACTCCTTCCTTCCTCTGATCCCACTCCCTTCCCCATACTGGGAACGAAGCTAAATCCAACATGTATTCTTCCCAAGGCCACCGAATGTGGGAATGACTGATCACGTAAGAAGTCTCCAAATCTTCCATCTACACAAAATGTACAAAAAGAAACATATGCGTCCTTCACCTCCAATTTAAGAAATGCCCACGCCTTACCCTGTTACCCTTTTCTTATCCCCTTCTTACCCTTTCTCCAGGCAAGATGGCAGAGTAGGAACAAGTTAGAAAAGGCAACCAAGAGTCGAGCCTCAGGTAAACAATCAACACCACTACCTGGGCCGGGAACTCTGGAGGACTCTGAGCCGGCCAGTGGAAAGAGTGGAAAAGGGGTGCTGCTTCTCCCGGAGCTAGAGCGCCACCTCTGGCAGGAGCACTCCTGGCCGTGCGTGTAAGTGTTCTAAAATTTTACATGTGTTAAGAAATAACATCCTTTGATAACGGAAGTTTTGAATTTGGCAGGAGATACTGGAACACATTCTCTAACTCTAAGGCATCTCCTCGTACTAGCTACTCATTAACATTTAGAAACAGCAAGGATTCACAATTACTCCCCAGAGTAAGCAAACTGAGTGAGGCAGTCTAACAGTAAATACAGTTTATTTCCCTTATTGCTATTTTTATTTTAATTCGAATATATCTTCCTACAAATGAAAAGACAGCTCCCTTCTGCCTACTAGGCCAAATAAAAGATTCATGTTACACTGCATTTCTTGACTGTATCTGTGAAACCTAAAAGATAAACATCATTAGCACTACTCTTTTGAGTACACTCAGTCCTCCAGATTGAAAGCATAGTTAACACTGAGGCTTTTTTTTTTTTAAAGGTTTTTTTTTTTTTTTTTTTAAGATCTTATTTATTTATTTGACAGAGAGAAACACAGCGAGAGAGGGAACACAAGCAGGGGGAGTGAGAGAGGGAGAAGCAGGCTTCCCGCCGAGCAGGGAGCCTGATGTGGGGCTCGATCCCGGGTCTTTGGGATCATGACCTGAGCCGAAGGCAGTTGCTTAACCAACTGAGCCACCCAGGAGCCCCAGAGGCTTTTTTTTTTTAAGTGTTTCCACTTTTTACTTTTCAAGAATATAGGTGTTTGGGGAGAGAATCTTCTTACCATCTCACTTTTCAAAGCAAACAAAAAGATCTCTAAGAAGTGGAAAATATCACTTCTTATTTTACTCAGAGATCCTCTGTTTACAAATTTATTTATTAAATGTTTACTGACCATATATTATATGTAAGACATTTCCTTAACATACACAGTAATTTGGTTGTTTCACACGTGAATAGTCCAGCAGACTGACATTTGAGGATTTATATTTATTTATTTATTTTATTTTTTAAAAGATTTTTTATTTATTTGACAGAGAGAAACACAGCGAGAGAGGGAACACAAGCAGGGGGAGTGAGAGAGGGAGAAGCAGGCTTCCCGCCGAGCAGGGAGCCTGATGTGGGGCTCGATCCTGGGTCTTCGGGATCATGACCTGAGCCGAAGGCAGTTGCTCAACCAACTGAGCCATCCAGGTGCCCCGAGGATTTATATTTAAATAACAATACCAATCCTATAGCTTGACCTTTTGCAATAAAAGCACAGTTAAAAGGATTTTGACATTTGTAAATAAACGTACCTTCACTTAATAATATGTAATACTAAAGTATTTGTCCTTTAACAGTCTAACACTGAAGAATTCCAAAAAAGTATATTTTGATGATAATTACGATTTGGTAGCAAATGAGAAGATAAGTTATCTTACACCACAACTCCAAACCCAAGCAATGAAATAACAGTGCAAGGGAAGACTTGAGTTTGCTTTTATTTTTCCAAAAATTCTTGAATTTGGCTTCAGCTGGTAGCAATTCTCTCGAAACAGTGATATTTTTAACTTTCTAGTATTCAAATCTATTTTTACCTTAGCTATCATAAGGCAAAAAGTCATTATAGTGGCTTATCTTTTACCATATTTCTGTATAAATTCTGGAAGATAATAAAAGCAACTAACACTTAAGGAGCACTTATTATATACCCATGATTGTACGAGTCCTTTACATGTGTTCTCATTTAAACTTTACAACAATCTGATAACATAGGTGCTGTTATTTCTTCCCTGTTACTGATGGGGAAACAAAGCTTTAAAAGGTTAAATAACCTCACCAAGATAACACAATCGGAAAATTACAAAATATACCCATATTTTTAACCATTAAATATTTGCTTAAAAAGAGAGAAACTGGAACACCTGGGTGGCTCAGTCAGTTAAGCATCTACCTTCAGCTCAGGTCATGATCCCAGTGTCCTGGGATCAAGGCCCACATTGGGCTCGCTGCTCAGCGGGGAGTCTGCTTCTCCCTCTGCCCCTCTCCCCACCACTTGTGCACTCACTCTCTCTCTCTCTGTCAAATAAACAAAATCTTTAAAAAGGGAGAAAAACTGGGTGCCTGGGTGTCTCAGTGGGTTAAAAGCCTCTGCCTTCGGCTCAGGTCATGATCTCAGGGTCCTGGGATTGAGGCCCACGTTGGACTCTCTGCTCAGCAGGGAGCCTGCTTCCTCCTCTCTCTCTGCCTGCCTCTCTGCCTACTTGTGATCTCTGTGTGTCAAATAAATATATAAAATCTTAAAAAAAAAAAAAAAAGGAGAGAAACTGGGCAGGGTGTGTGATCTATTTCCTTGTATTTTAAACACCAATTTTCCAAGTGCCATGGGCCACATATGATCTTGTTTTTATAAATAAAGTTTTACTGAAATAAGGCATGCCTACTCATTTTAAAAGTGTCTGCCAAAAGTATCTGCTATCTGGTCCTTTGTCTACTACAGCCCTGAAAAAAAAAAACTTAATCTAAAAAGAGATCGGAGGGGCACCTGGGTGGCTCAGTCAATTAGACATCTGCCTTTGGCTCCGGTTGTGATCCTGGAGTCCTGGGATCAAGCCCTTAGTAGGGCTCCCTGCTCAACAGAAGAGTCTGCTTCTCCCTCTCCCTTTACTCCTCCCTCAGCTCATGCTCTCTTTCTCCCTCTTTCTCTGGCTCACTGTCTTTCTCAAATAAATGGATAAAAATATTAAAAAAATAAGATAGGAGTACAGAAATTTTTCAACTTTGATAGATCAAAAGAATATCAATAAAAGGAAAACAGACTGAAAAAATGTATCAAATAAAACTGTGAAACGTTTACAGGAAACAATTTTTAAAAGAACACTACGGGGGCACCTGGGTGGCTCAAGTCTTATTAAGTGTCTGCCTTCGGCTCAGGTCATGATCCCAGAGTCCCAGGATCAAGCCCCACATCGGGCTCCCTGCTCAGTGGGAAGCCTGCTTCTCCCTCTCTCACTTCCCCTGCTTGTGCTCCCTCTCTAGCTATATTTCTGTAAAATTAAAAAAAAAAAAAAAAAAAAAAGAACACTCAGAATCTCAATCCATCACTGGTTAGAAGACACAAATATTTCGTGAAAAATAAACTTGCTTATTAATTACCATATTCATCTCTAACCTCCATAGCAAAGAAAAGGTAACAGTATTTCCTGAATTCACACAACTAAATAAAAGAAAAAAAATCTGTTACTCCTAATACACTAATTATATTTCTTCCCTCCCACACTACAAAAGAAGTCACTGATTTCATACATAGCACACTGCTTCCAAAAAATATCTTTACTGCAGTAATATCAAGGGGGTGATGTGATACACATTATTACAATGTGGTGTCTTACTCATACCTCCCTTTTGAAAAACAAATCTACTTCATTTCCTATATTGTTATAATGCAGATACATTCATAATATATTTTCTATGATTTAAACTGATTTTGTAGAGATTATTAATAAACCCTTCCAATGTTAGTTGGGAAACTGTAAATATAAATTCTTAACACTTGACTTATAAATAGTCACTTTGGTAGTTGTAGACACACACATGCAGAGAGAACCCAAATATGTTAGATTCTGAATGATGAGTTAACTTTTTAATTCCCGTAGGGCAGAGTTCCTCAATCGTAACATGGATATTTTGGGGCCAGATAATTCTTTACTGTGGGGGCTGTCCTGTGCATTATAGGATGTTTAGCAGCAGGCCCAGCCTCTATCTCCTATAGGTCAGGAGCACACCCCTAGTTGTGAAAACCCAGAATGTCTCCAGATATTGCCAAATGTCCCCTGGGATCAAAAATGCCTCAGTTGAGAATCACTGTCTGCAAGAAACCTTTTTAGTTAATGGATTTCATTTAGAGTATAAAAGTCAGTCATCTAAGAAAATAAGTTCAAAAGCACCGCTCTATTTATTATAAGGAAATGATTACCTGGTCTGATGAAAACATTGGAGGCCTTTTCATTCTATATCCCCAGCCCCCCTCTACCATCTAGACTCACTGTACGCTTCAAGGTCTCTCTGTAAGAGTTCTAGAAAGATCATGCATCATTGGCTTGAACATTTCTGGTGATGGAGAATGAGAATTCCATGACTAGAAAGCTCTATTTACAAAAAACAAAATGAAACAAACAAAACACTTACTTAAACCAAGGTAAAAATCCATCTCCCTGAAGTTCTAGCCTTGGTTCTAGTTAATTTATATACCTCAATTCATACTTTCTTGTTACCTGTAATTATTCTCCCTGGTCTCCAAATGACTATGGGGGGAATTAGGCTGACCTTTAAGGAAAACAACACTTATGGGTTATTAGGTAAATAAAGGTACAAGCTGCACGTTCATTGTTTTAAATATATAATCTGTTGAATTTAATAAGTTTATGTTTAATAAAAATTCAATTTAAAATTATTTTATTAAATAGTTAAAGCAAAAAAAAAAAACAGTTAAAGCAAAGCACATTACACAATTTTTCACCTTATGTGCCAGGAAAAATCATCTGACATCAAAAAAAATATTTAAAAGATTACTAAATAGAAAATATATTGATACTGTTCAATGGAATAAATTGCTAGTTTGTAAGAACTTCTGTGTATTGAATATCATTTTAAATTTTGAAGAAACAAAACAACTTACCTTCAATAATGAAAGGCATACTTCTACCAAACATTCTGGCTAAGCCATGAATCAGATTCTTAACTCAATAATATATTCTTTGTGATTATGGCTTAAAGATGTACACACAACACTTAACATGAACTGTAGCAACGATATACTCTGGTTTCCCTCAGTCAGAATTATGTTGCTTTTTAGCGACTTTAGAAAATTCTCTTATTTATGAAATGAGACACTTAAGAATTCCTAGATGTTCACCAACATTATTACTATTTAAGATATTCAACATTTACTAGTTACATATATCAGATATTACGAATATGTGTATAATGAGTATGCAGACTTTTTAAATTCTGATAAAACCTCCAAAATGCAGATATTGTTGTCCAAAACTCCAATTTGAGAGAAAATAAAACTGCAATTCAGAAAGGTAAGATAACTTGCCTCAAAGCCAACAGGGGCAAGAGGTGGCATTCAAATCCATTCAAAATCCACTTAATTTCAACTCCAATGTCTTTAACACTGCAATTGATCTTTCAAATTTATTCATGAATTATTTTATTTTCACCTTATATGAGTTAATATCAAATTCGGGGAACACAGTTTTATTTACAGTCATGTGAGAAAAAAACTTGTGAGGCCTATGGTTTGGTCACACTTCCAGACTATTTTGGGAGGTGGGG
>PITA01027747.1:0-20477 GCA_004023965.1 Spilogale gracilis | reverse complement strand
TGGATGGATGGATGGATGGATGGATGGATGGATGGATGGATGGATGTATATATGTATGTATGTATGGATGGATGGATGGATGGATGGATGGATGGACTGACAGATGGATGGATAGATGGACATATAGACAATGAATGTAGCCCATTTAAATATGATGGGCCTGAGTGTTGTGGCCTTGGTGACAACAGGAGTCCAGCCACAAAACTGCAGTTTGAAAGGACCTTGGAGGTCATCTTGCCTGTGCCCTCTGTCATCCATCACAGGACTCCTGTGCCAGGCAGCCTCTAAGTACTTCCAGCCAGGGGTACTCCCCCTCTTCTGTGTCTACCTCCTTGCAGCAAACCTTCTGCCCTTTCCCCACCACTGCACACACACAGTTCTCCAGGCACCATCTGTCCACACTGAGAATCACAAGACTATCTCCTTCCCATATGAAAAGAGGTAGTGGAGGCTCTACCTCTTTTCATATGGCCAAAGTTTACATTGGCTTTCTGGGAGGCCCTACACTAGTAACTCAGGCTTAGCTGACAGGCAACCTAACACCCACCGTCTGTTTTCCCCTTGCTAATTGTGAGGGCGGTTCTAGCTCAGATGCAGGTCTCGATTTGTCTTCCTGCCATGTTACATTCTGTTCAGGGGGCACAAAGGAACGACCTGAAAGGGTGAAGAAGAGCTGAGCTCCAGAGTCAGACAGAGGTGGAGCTGAATCTGGGTCAATGTCTGACCTTGGGCAAGTCATTTCACCTTTCTGAGTTTTCTCATCTAGAAACTGGCAATCACTGGATTTTGTAAGAAATAAATTGCACTGTGTTTGCAAAGCACTGAGCCCGGGGCCTGCAGTCGGTGCTCAGCAAACACAATTTGCTTTTGGCTCCTGTCAGCTTACAAGGGGTGGCAGAATGGACCAGGAGCAGG
Source organism: Spilogale gracilis (assembly GCA_004023965.1). Taxonomy (NCBI): domain Eukaryota; kingdom Metazoa; phylum Chordata; class Mammalia; order Carnivora; family Mephitidae; genus Spilogale; species Spilogale gracilis. The sequence continues at coordinate 19,562 of PITA01027747.1, read as the reverse complement.
GTGCCGGGGGGTGGACAGTGAGCTCGATCTAGCTGCCCCATCTACCTGGTGTAGGGTGAACCAAAAAACTCTTTGTTTCACCAAAAAGGTTGAGAGCATCCCCCAGCAGAAGGCAGCTGCTATGGGAGCTGTGGCTGACACCCACGGGAAATAGCACCAAGAGAGAAGAGCCACTTCCTCAGCCCCTGAAGCCTGAGGCTCCAGGCCCCCAATTTCACCTTTGATGAGGGAAGGATGAAGGGAGGGAGATGATAGGTCCTTCTAGGACAGGGCAGGGCACCTTGTGAGGAGGTGAGCTCCCCACCCCTGGGGGTATGAGAGCAGAGCACAGATAAGATGCAGCTGTGCTTAGAAGGGCACATGAGTATCTACCAAGTGTGGCAAGAGAAGACTCTGGAAGTCCCAAGAATCCGGAATTGTCTGAGATCTGGAATGAAGCTCAGAATCAGACATTCCCAAGCTCCAGCTGCTTGAAAGAGCTTCTGTCCACTTATTTTCTAAGAGCTCAGAGAGGTTAGGTGGCTTGCCCACGGACATACGGCAAGTTGGGGACAGAGTGGAGACTGGCGTCCAAGTCCCCCAGTGGTGTGCTGGCACCTTCGCACACACCCCACTCCCTGAAACACCTCGCAGCCCCCGCTAGCCTGTACCCCAGAGCGAGAGGATATTTTGATCATGTACCTGTGTTAGTAAAACCTTTTGAACACCCTCCTCTGTGTTTCTTCCTTTCAAAATTATATGCATGTGCCACTATTCTGGTTATTATGAACATTGCAACACACACACACAGACATATACAAATCCAGAAATTACTAAAGAATGTAATTGAAAATTTTGGAAATTCTAATGCTGTCCTCCTGAGGCCCCCAGCAGTCATCTCAGGCATCACCCCCCTTTTGGACACCAGTGCTAACCTACAGCTGTCCCCAACCCCTCAGTTCGGGCCCTAAACCTCTCTCACAGCCTCGCCACTGCACCTGTGATCCTGCCATTAACATCCCAGTTACCCCCCCCACCTGCCCCACCATATCCCATGACCATGAGAAGGGGAGGGAAAGGGGGGGAAGGGGAGGGGCCCTCTGACTAAGGTGTGCTCCCCTTACCACCCCAATGATCCTCCCAAACCCAGCAAAGGGACTATTCTGAATATTCCGACCCCTACTTCACAGACAAGGGAAGCGAGGCTCAGAGAGGTCCAGTAACTTGTCTGTGGCCTCCAGCTGGTAATGGGTAGGCCCAGGATTCATCCCAGGCCAATGGGCCCTAGATTTGGTGCTCTCCACTATCCTTCCAGTGCCTCCCAGCCTCCGGCCTCTGCTGATGCCTGCCCCCCGTCCCCACCCCCACACCGCCGCCCCGGCAGAGTCAGAGGGGCACCTTCCCTCCCCATAGCTTGTTCCCAAGGCAACAGGTGCCAGAAGTTGTCCTTCTTCTGTAAAAAACACCTGGGTCTAAAACCAGACTCAGCCTTTCCCCTATTTCTACCTTCTCGACAGTCCTGGGAGGAGAGGGAGAGAATTCTGTCCCCGTTTGCCAGATGAGAACCCTGAGGCCCATAGAAGGCAGGCATCAGCCCTGAGTCCCAGAGCCAGGCAACCTCAGAATCGGCCTCAGACCCTCTGCTGGCCCCCTAACCTTTGGCAGAAGACACCAGCCTCAACCCTGGAGAAAGACAGGAGTCTCAGCTCCCTAGGAGATGAGATGGAAAGGAAAAGGAACTGATATTTATTATTGAGGTATTGAATACCTACTGTGTGCTCAGACCTGCACACACAGGCTTACATCACAGTCTCCCAAAACTCTACAAGAGAAACAACATTTCCCCTATTTTGATGAGAAAATAGAGGCTCAGAGGGGAGAATTCACATGGCCCGGCAGAGATCTGAACCTGGGTGCTCCACCCAGGACTCAGTGGGCAGCCCCTGGTCTTGCCAACCAACTGCCTACCCTCCCTGGGCAGCTCTGGACACCCCCCACCCCCCGCCCTGGCTCAGGAGTCGGCAATTGGGGCACGAGGCCACCCCCGGCCTCCAGGTGGTGTAACCCCGGCCAGTTCCTGGTTCAGCTCCACCCACAGTTTACCTCCTCTGGTTAGTGAAGAGAGGCACCCCTGTTTGCACCCAGGACCTCTGGGGTGATTGAACTCCTGCAAATCATGACATCTCACGCCTAGGGCACCCACGGTGGCCCACCCAGAGATGCGCCCTGCTCATCAGAAGGCCCTCACGGCTCCACCCACGTCCCTGACCAAGAGCCTTTGTAGTTCCGGGGAGGTAACTGGCTTACCTGCAGTGTGTACTGGGAGAGGCCTGGAGCCCCCCAGCATCTGGATGTCCCAGACCCCTGGCCCTTACCTGCCCCTCACCCCACCCCCACCCCTGCCGGTATCCACCGGACAGAGAGCCGTCTTCTCCCGTGACCCATGACCTCCAGGGACAGGTCAGGGCTCCTCTCCGCCCTCAAGCCTGGGAGATAACAGCCACTGACCCCCCTCTCCTCCAGCACAGAGTCTCTCACTGCCTTTCCTCTTCAGATTGAGGTTGTGCAGAGTAGAGCTAGGGTGAATGGGTCGGTGGTCCTGGGCCCAACCCAAGCTCTGTAACCCTGAGTAGGCAGCTAACCTCTCTGAGCCTGCCTCCTCATCTGGGGGATGGGGACAATAACCAGACCTGCCTCGTATGGTTGCTGTCAGGTGAAATGACTCGCTAGCCAGGCATACAGCAGGTGCTCCATAAACGAACATGGTTTGCAGGGTTCATTAATCTGTGTAGGGGTCCATTCTCTCCTTCTGTTTGTTCATACAGTAGATACTCTCGGAGCCCATACTGGCTCCAGGCTCTGCTCAGAGAAGTCACTGACCCTGGCCTGGCCTGCAGGTGTCATGGTTCCTGGGGGAAACCAGGGGCCACTGGTGTATTCAGTGTCACAACAAGGGACACACAGAGGACTATGGGTCCCTGATGAGGGAGTGAACACCACCATCTGGAAGACTCAGGGAGGGTTTCACAAGTAGGAAAAGTCTGAGCAGGGTTTTGAAGGATAGGTTTGAAATTCTAAGGCTGTCCTCCTGAAGCCCCCAGCAGGTCCCCTATTTTGGAGAGAAAATAGAGGCTCAGAGGGGAGAATTCACATGGCCCAGCAGAGATCTGAACCCTGGTACTCCACCCAGGACTGAGTGGGCCCAGCCCCTGGTCTTGCCAGCCAGTAGGAGTTTCCCAATAGAGAAGAGAAAAAAGCATTCTAGGAAGAAGGAACACCGTACGCAGAGGCCCAGAGGCTGGCAGGGCAGATCCAGGGAAACCCATGGGCAGGAGGGGGTGTTACCAGTGCGCAAGTGAGCTCCAGGGAGACGCAGTGACCAGCCCAAGTTTGTGCAGGAAGTCTGCTCCGAACCACAATGAGCCTTAGTCCTGACACGGAGCCAGGGCTCCAGTGACAAGACAACATCGGTGCTAACCAGGCTCAGCCCACCCTGCCGTCACCCCTGCTCTCCATTCCTCTTTTGTTCCTCTTCCCTCTACTTCTTCCTGGTTTCAGTTCCCATTCCCATCCCAGCCCGTTCCTTCTTTCTCAATAACACACACAACCTCCTGGGGCTCGGCACTGGAGGAAGCAGCCAGGAAGTCTGGAGAATTGCAGCGTGTTCACCTTGTGGTTCTGAGGAACAACCAACAGCTTGAATGGAACTAGAGGCGGCAAAACCCAGAGGGTGGGAGGCACGGGGCCTCTAGTGAGCATGGCCGGGGCCAGAAGGGCGGTGATGCCCCAGCTGAATGTAGTGGGAAAATGCTATCCGGCCGGGGCCGACGGCAACCACGCTGGGATATGGGGACTGGCTGTCGCATGGCTGGTTTGGCACGGCGGTGACCATTACAACGACAGAGACAGCAGTAACAGAGGTGACCGTGGCTGTGGCAAGGTGACAGACGGCGACAGGCAGAACCTCAGTGGGTGTGCTGTACCACCATGAGAATACAGCCGTGACTCTACTCTGATGTTGATGAGAGCAGTGACATTTTGTTACGACAGCTGTGACGACGATCATGGTTATGGTGGTGGGGACACGAAATCCCAGATTCTAGAGCTCAAACACTGCTCTCCAGTCCAGGAAGGTGGGCCCATCCTCTCAGACCTCCTGGGGTTTAGGACCCACCCTCTCAGCAGGCGGGCAGAGCCCCACCCTCTGAGGGGCCAGTGGGCACCGTTTACTGGGACCTGCTCCTCGGTGAGCACCTACCAGGTGCCAGAGGTGCGGGGCCCTTTCTTAGCTTTCCATTTTATTTGCTCCCGGCAAATCTGGTCAGACGGTCCCCCCACTTACATTGGAGGAGAGTGGTGGGGCTGGGGGTGACCTGGCAGAGGTTGCATAGGGAGCCAGGCCTGGGCATGTCCTCAACACTTGCCCAACCGATAATGCAGTTGGCAAAATGGGAAGTGGGTCCCAAGTGCTCACACCCTTTCCTGCCCCTCTCCCTTTTCACCTTGGCCCTGTGTCCTCTGGCTCTGGGGGCCTAGCGACCCAAGGGCCGCTGCACACGTAAGCCATTATCGTCAACCTCTTTCACATGACACCCTCCCTGAAGCTCACCCGCCCACTCTGTTTTCCCAGGGGCCCCTGGCTTGTCTGGGGGAGGATGGGAGAAGAGAACCAGACACACGAGCTTCAAGAGGAAACTCTCCTCCCCACACCCGCCTCTGCCAGCCCCTACTTCCTGCAGGCTTGGCAAGGCAGCCGGGTGGGGCTACTCCCCCACAGCATCATCTCCCCAGCAAACCCCAGATATCATCTGCCCGTCCCCCCAAGAAGGGATCAGCTGGGCTGAGTTGCAGCCCTGCCCCGCCCTGCCCCAGAGTGAGCTCCCCGTGCTCTCTCCCCAGGCTGCTGCTCTGCTCTCCTCCCCCCACCCCTGCCCCGTCTACTATTCACTGACCCCTCCACCCAGCCACTTTACCTCTCTGTGCCTCAGTTCCCTCAACTGTAGAGCAGAGGGAAGGATCCTGCCTTGCGAGGCTGCCTCGAGGAGTCAATGAGGTGGCATGTGTCTACTACCAAAGACAGACCCACTCAGAAAGATGCACCGACCTGCAGAAGTGCTCGCGTGTGGACACAAGCCCCTCATGGCCACGGCCACTCTAATTGCAAACTCCCCAAACTAGAAGCAACGCTCCCGCAGAAGGACAGGCAAATGCACGGTGATATGGTCACGCACTGAAGTACCACAGTGGGCGGCGGGGGCTGAGGAGCTGAGCTGGCCACACACAGCAGCCCAGAGAAGCTCACAAACTCAGTGTTGAGAGAAGGAAACCAGGGACAAATGAGCACCTCCTGTGTAATCTCATTCCGGCCTAGTTCTAGAACATACCTTGGAAGAGGCCAGTGGGGGGAGGGTGGTGATGAGGAGGGGTCCCTTGGTACCTCTGGGTCTGGTTTTGTCCTATTTCTCAGTCTGGGTGGACGTTACATGGGTGTGTCCACTTTGTAAAGAATTCATCAAGATACACACTTGGGATGTGCAAATTGTTCAAGAAAAGGTTTGCGAAAGTAAAATAAGATATGTGGCCCTGAAGATCACAAAGATAAATGAGGTTTCCAGGCCTCCAGGCCAGAAGACAGGTCCACGGGGCCCCAGGAGTTGGGAGTGGGGAGACGCCCTCCCTGGGGTGGGGGGGATATCGGGAACTTGAGGTCCACGACTAGGGGCTCCAGGAAGGCTTCTGAGAAGCAGTCAGTCTTAAAGTTTTCTCCCAAAGGGCGTCGGGAAGGGTGTGTCAGGCAGAGGGAAAGGCAGGAGCAAAAGCAAAAGTGGGCAAGCTCTATTCAGGAAACTATAAGAAGCTCCTCCTCGGGACTGTGGCTTAGGGGTCATCCATGTGCCAGACACCCAGTTGACCCCCAGGAAATTGTAGCTGCCATGTGGCTGGGCTGGTGGGGGGATTTGGAGACACAGGGGGACCTGTGGTGTCACAGGAGCGGCGGCTCCGGGAGCAGCAGAGCCCGGGGAAAGCACTCCGGCCTGGACAGACACCTCATCCAAAGGCAGGGGGCTCCCAGAGAACACGATTCCGATGGCACATGCCTCGGTTTATCACCCTGTCGCATACGAAATGCCATGACATCAATAAAATCTTTAAAAAGGGGTGGGGGGCGCCTGGGTGGTTCAGTCATTTAAACATCTGCCTTCGGCTCAGCTCATGATCCTGGGAGCCTGCTTCTCCCTCTCCTTCTGCTCCCCAAGCTTGTGCTCTCTCTTTCTCGCTCTCTCTCTCAAATAAATAAATAAAATCTTTAAAGAAGGAGGAGGAGGAGAAGGAGGAGGAGGAGGAAGAGGAAGGGAAGGGCTGTGCATGGGGACTAGCTTGCTCTGGCCCAGGCTGTCTGCGCAAGTCAGCAAACCATCCTCGGAGACCCCCGACCCTCTGCATGTGACAGCCCAACTAGACCCGCCCTCTGCCCTCTGCCCTTCCAGACCGGCCCCTATGAAAGAAGACAGGATGGCAAGCCTTTCCATGAAATTCCTGGCCCAATCAATCCCAGAGGCCTATGCCATTCAGTGGTTTGTGGGGGGGTCATCAAATCTCCCCTTACGGGAGCCCCTTTGGAGGGGCTCAGAGTCATTCCCCAGGCTTGGCCCAAGGCCCCATCATCCTCCACTTCCTGAGTCTCTGGGACACGCCCTGCATCCAAATTACTCCCATAAACCATCAAGCCCCCCTTTACCTTCGGAGCCGAGGACGCCCCCCATGAGGGCTGCTGCTCTCCCCACCGGGCACACACAGAGGCCAGGCCTCCTCAGGGCGCCCACAGCCCTTTACCCTCACCTCAGCCTTGGGAGGCAAGTTTGGCTCTCCCCATTTTCTCCCCATTTTTCAGGTGAAACTGAGACTACGTCTTTACATGTGGGCTCCATGTACGATCGAGCCAGGCCGCCTGGCTCTTACAGGTGACCCCTACCCCGCCACTACGGCGCGCCCTCCCGGTCGCGGTCTGGGCCATGGGCGGGACCCCCAGGGTTCTCGTTCTTTCTCCACCACAGGCTGCCGAGTTGGCTGGCCTTTCCAGCCAAATGGGGCCCCAGGGTTCGCTGCATTTGTGGGATGCTCATGGGGTCCTCCACTTGGTTTCCTGTGAGTCTCAGAGTGACTCCGCATGTTAGCGTCACTGGCCCCCGTTTGCCGGGGGGGGGGGGGGAATCGAGGCTGGGGATGGAGGAGGGAGGTCCCTGCTCACAGCAGGGCTGCGGCCTGGAAGAGCAGGGAACCACGAGCTCAGCTTCCTACCTCATTAGGGCTTCCGGGCCCTGTGGCCCCCCTCCCCAAGAGAACAGGGCCCTCCTCCCCCAAAGAGATCAATGCAAGCCTCGAAGTGAGCAGAGTGAAGTCTGAGTTCCAGGTCCGCTGCCTTGAGCTCAAAATAAAAACCTCATTTCCTGGGGGGGAGGGGGCTCAGGGTCTGGGTGGTACCGAGAAGCATCGGCTCCCCCCAGACTCCACCCTCCAATCATGTGGCCCAGTCTGAATGGGAGGGCCCCCTCCTCCCAGCTGGTGCCTCCCCAAGCTGTGGCCTTCGGACAGCACTGGGTCCTTTCAACTCAGGGGATTCCTGAAGGCAGGGACCACCTCCCACATCCATTCCCAGCGGCCCCTTCCTTCCCTTGGGCCTGAAAACCAGGAAGTAGGGAGAGGTTGAGGCCCAGCCTGGGGTCCGGCCTGCCTTCCCCCAGCTCACACAGCAGAGACCGCCATCACTCAGCCCTCCAGGAAGCGGGGAGAGGTTGAGGCCCAGCCTGGGGTCCAGCCTGTCTTCCCCCAGCTCACATGGCAGAGAGAGACTGCCATGACTCAGCCCTCCAGGCCTGGTGCAGGCCCAGGCCACAAACAATGCTTCACTTTGCCTCCAGGGGACCTCGCATGCAGGCCCCAGTTGGCCAAGTAGGTCCAATGGCCTCCGCCAGTAGCTGTGTGGGCCCCAACATTTTATAAGTTAGAAGGTGGGGTGCACATCCCAGAAATAAGGAGTGTACCTCGGATCCAACTGGGGCCTTTGGGCCACGGTCTGGGGAGGGGCCACAACCCCCACCATACCCCCCCCCCCGGCCTCTTCACACCTTCAGGAGGGGCACGGACCAAGGCCTTCCTGCCCCACATGGGGGCATCAGGCGTGAAGGCAGAGGCACTAACAGGCTTTCATCTGGGGCTTTCCCCACCTGGCAGTTGGGGCCTATTTTTAGGCCCTAAACAGATGAGCTTTCAAAGGTATGCTCTGCTCCCCCAGCCCACTCTGGGCCCAGCCGGCAGCCCCTCACTCCAGTAGGACCGTATCAGTTCAATTACCTCAAAGCAGTCACCCCTGAGGCAGGGACTGCTGGCCCCAGGGTAGCAGATGAGGAAACTGAGGCCCAGACGGCAAAGAGGCCTGCCTGCTCCGGGTCACATCACAAGGTAGTGATGGAGATGGCGCTATGATCTTCAATCTCAAAATGGAGCAGAAAGAAGAAACCCTGGGAGTCTGAGAAGGACAAATCGGCAGGGCTTCCTGTGAGGACACTTTCTATGAGCTGGACCATAAAGAAATGGAGACTGGAGGAGGGAAGGGCCTCCCAGATAGGAGGGCCACCCCTAGCCCATGGAACAGGTCAGGAATTCATTAGTTCATCCACGGGCTCATTCCCCACACCTGTGTACTGGAAGGGTCGACCCAGGGCCCACTGCTACCCTACCTCCTCATGATCTCGAGCCAACCAGGAACCTTCCTGGCCCTCTGCTTTCTCATCTCTAAAAGGAGAGGATTGCACCAAGCAGAGATCCATCCTTCAGGCTATGAAGCCTGAAAGAAATGAAGAACCTAGTCCAGCCTCCCACTACACCTCACAGCTCTATGAACACTTGGGTCTTCCAGACATCACAGGGCCTCTCCCTCCCCCCAGGCTGTGTTCACACTGCTCCCTCCCCAACAGCCCCAAGCACAGGGCCACTCATCCTTAGCACGCTGGCCTCCTCCAAGAAGCCAGTCCTGAATCCCCAGCCTCCACTCCGGGACTGGGCTAAGACCCCTCATCTGTGCGTCCGCCCATGGCGAAGCCACTATCACGGATCTCCTCGGACCTGGAAGCCCCGGAGGCACAGGACCCTGGCTCAAGGCTCAGCACAGAAAAATGAAGGCATGTTGGAGAATGTATCTGCATTAAGGCCAGACTCCTTTAAATAAGAGAGGTTGCTTGACATTTTTGTTTTGCCAATTTAAAAAGGAGCATACTAGAGCAACCAGATAAATAAAGTAGCCCTGGATTATAACCCAGGGCGTAAAATAAATATCCATGAGTTTCTACTGATGTAAATAAATAAATCGTTTAGTTTTATAACAAATAAAGAGAGCAGACCAATCTCCCATGAGAAACTCCAAATATCTCAAATATGAGGTAGTTTGTCTGCCCTCCAGAAACAACTCTCCACTCCTTCTGTGACCTTCTGGAAAGGACACTATGGGGTGGAGGACAGTGGGGAAAAACCTGACAAACACGACCTTCGCCGGGTGATCAAGGTCACCATCAAGGTGATGAGACCTGTGGGGAGTGCACACCTTGGATAGGATGTACTGAGAGTGGCCCTTCACCTCTGCAGTCTCCCTCCCAGCGCCATTTTCCCCGAGCCCAGGCGAGAGAAAACCAAAGTCCCATTTAAAGAGTATTTGACCAAATGTATGAGCAGCATCCCTCAAAACTGTCAGGGTCACCCCAAAATGGGGAAAATCTGAGAAACTGTCCCAGCCAAGAAGAACCTAAGGAAGCATGAGGATTAAATGCGACATGGTATCTGGGATGGGATCCTGAGAGAGATAAGAGATGTGAGGGGAAAGCTGAGAAAATGTGAATAAAACCTGGGCTTGAGTCAGAGACCCGATGTGGACTCGATGGTGACAGACGTGTTGAACTAATGAAAGACGGTCGCCCCAGGGGAACGCCGGTGAGAAGCCTACAGGAACTCTGTACTGTGATCACAATAGTTCTGTTAATCCAAAACCGTTCTAAAATTAAGCTTAGTTTAAAAAGCAATACCTGCTCAGGGCGCCTGGGTGGCTCAGTCAGTTGAGTGGCCGACCCTTGATTTCGGCTCAGGTCACCGTCTCAGGGTCATGGTACCACGCCCCGAGTTGGGCTCCCTGTTCCGTGCAGAGCTGGACTGAGATTCTCTATCCCTCTCCCTCTGCCCCTCCCCCTGTTCATACTATAAATAAATAAATAACATCAGCTTTTAAAAAAATGTAGTATATGCTCATTGTACCAAATAGAGAGAATATAAGAGGGTAGAAAAAATTAGAGCTTTCACAACCCTGTAACCCAGAGACAGCCAGCATCAGCCTCCTTCCCTCCCTGGCCTAAAGCAGGTATAAGATTTTTACCTGGACAATGCATTTTAATGGGATTCTAGGCACCTTGGAGGGGTGAAGTCAGGGAAGGAGATATTTCTGGGCAAAGGGGTCTTCTGAGGAATTGCCCCTCCTGCCATTGACTTAGGACATACTTCGGGTTGCCAGACAAGCCAGGACCAAAGAGGCCAATTTAAGAAATTTCTCGGGCACCTGGGTGGCTCAGTGGGTTAAAGCCTCTGCCTTCGGCTCAGGTCATGATCTCAGGGTCCTGGGATTGAGGCCCGAATTGGGCTCTCTGCTCAGCAGGGAGCCTGTTTCCTCCTCTCTCTCTCTGCCTGCCTCTCTGCCTACTTGTGATCTCTCTCTCTCTGTGAAATAAATAAATAAAATCTTCAAAAAAAAAAAAAAGAAAGAAATTTCTCTGGGATGCCTGAATGGCTCAGTCAGTTAAGCATCTGTCTTTGGCTCAGGTCATGATCTCAGAGTCCTGGGATAGAGCCCTAAGTCAGGCTCCTTGCTCAGCAGGGAATCTGATTCTCCCTCCTCTGCATCTTTCCAGCTTATGTTTTCTCTCTCTCTATCTCCCTCAAATAAATAAAATATGAAAGGAAGAAAGAAAGAAAGAAAGAAAGAAAGAAAGAAAGAAAGAAAGAAAGAAAGAATAAAGAAAGGAAGGAAGGGAAGGAAAGAAAAGAAAGTTCTCTGACTCCCTTATACATGCAAGTTTGAGTCAGAAATCACCTGTGACTAAGGAAAGCCTCTACACAATCCCAGTGGGACCTTAAGGGAGGCCCTCTTGCGCTTGAACGAGGAGGGTCCTCCTGTAAGGTGGTCCCTGCTGACCAATAAAGTGTAGCGCCGTCTTGGGACACCAAAGCCCCAGTTTAACCCTCCCCCGAGAGGCCAAGTCCAGGAATAGCTCTCAGTGTGCCGTTGCCATCCATGAGTGGCTCCAGATGATGACAATCTGGGCCATTGACACATCTGGACAGCAGCTTCTCTTTTTCCATCCAGAAGTTAGAGACCCTGCCGGCACACCTGCCACCCAGCCCCTCCCTGTCCTTTCTGGGAAGGAGCAGAGTCTTCTCTAGATGATGAGCGCCCATTTCAACCAACCAAGGACCCCAGAGAGGACTGCCTGTGCAGGGAGTCCAACGTCCAGGCTTCTCCTCTGTTCTCATGCCTTCTGCTCCAGAACATCCCATGGCTCCCATGGTTCACATTACAGACAGTGATTCTCAGCTGGGACCAGGGGACATTTGGCAACATATTAGGCAGATATTTTTGGTTAGCACAACCTGGGGCTGCTTCCGGCATCTTGTGGATAGAGGCCAACAACTCTGCTAAACACCCTACAATGTGCAGTTCGGTCCCCACAACAAAGAATTCTTCAGCCCCAAATATCAGTAGTGCACTACAATGAACGTCCAGACTGTTCAACTTGCTCTCTGAGCTCCTACCACCTCCCTTGCCCCAAGCTGAAGCCTCTAGGTTGGTCTGGGTAGTGTCCCCTTACACAAGTGGCCATCCCTCAGCCTCTACACTTTGCACACCTGTTCCTCCCTGTCCATACTCCCCATAAGCAAACTCTATGTCTCCACCCGTGGCACCACCTCCAAGAAGGCTTCCCTGATCACTTGTCCACGCTTTCTCCAGCTCTGTGGGCAGGCGCTGATGTCACTTCACCACGTAGGGGTGAGGACCTCAGACAGTGGGATCAAGAAGAACCCTCAAGAATCACCAAGTCTGCACCGTGCGGGACAGCAGCCAGGCCCACACAGCCTGCGTATGGACTGGGTCTGGCCAGCACAGGGATTTCTTTTTCACCTTGAATCAGTCACCGATACAGAAATATATCAGAAAATGGGGCATTCCCCAGGTGTCAGAAGAGCAGCTCTCGGGTCAATATTCCTCAGTGGCAAATCAGCGGGAGCAGAGACCAGCTGCCAGAGACGACCCAGGATAGGGCTCCCAGGTCAGTGCCAACCGTCGGGCCCACTGCACTTCCTTCTGTGACCTGGCCGGACCGCAAACAGGGTGGCATTCGAGCTGTCTGATTCAGTCCCACCCATCATCTTTCTAAAGGGAAAATTGAAGCCCAAGAGGGAAAGTTGTCCCAGGTCACACGACCAGTTAGTGGCAGAGCTGGGGTCAGGGCCCAGGGGCCCGCTTCCCACAGGGACACCTCCGTGCCCATCGCTATCCTTCTGAGAACATTCTGCAATCTCAGAGCTTGATGCGGCCCTAAGGATTGGGTTTGGGGACAGGCAAGGTGCCCTTCCCGTCTCTCAGGATCACTCTCGTGCTGCCAGGAGCCAGGCAAGGCGGCCTCTGAGCAACTCCCCAAACCAGCATTCTGGGATGCGACAGCTTAACTCCGGCTGTGGGGCCAAGGGCGCTAGGTCTGATGCGCGCTGATAACAATCACTTCCTCTGCGTCAGGAGCTGCTCTGCGCCTTGTAGATACGAACTCCCTTGATCCTCAGAGCAGCCCTATCAGAGACTAGTGCTGTTGTTGGTGAGGAAACTGGGCTCAGACAGGTTAAGTAAGCAGCCCGAGGCTGCACAGCTAGGAAGTGGTGAGGCCAGGATTTGCACGCAGGCGTGGACCCAGAGGCTCTGTGCTGACGGCCCTTGGGGGGCCGGCTCTGGCTGCCCTTCCTGGAGGCAGGAAGCAGAAGCAGCCAGGCCGAAGCAGGTTCTAGCAGCCCACCACAGAACACCAGATTTAGGCTAATTTTGAGGAAGCCCTTCGAGACTCATGAGAGAACTGCTAACCACAGGCCCTAGGGGAGCTGGGTGTGTCTCAGACTGGGGCGGTGGGGGGCGGGGGGCAAGGGAGGCGGGTTTGGGCAGGACTGAACAGAAATCCCGACCTTCACCCACCGAGGGGAGCAGGGAGCCTTAGGCCCCAAGGGGCTGTGGCTCACCCAGTGTCTCTGCATTCAGAGAAGACAGAGGCTCCATGTTGAGCGGCGCACACCAGCTTCCAGAGGGGAACCACCGGGCCCCTCCTCCTGCGGAGCATGGGCCAGGCAAGCTATCTACCCATGAACACAAGATCTCAAGTTTTCTTTGGTGGAGAGAAGGCAGTAGTGTGCCGAGCTATCAACTAAGAGGCTCCAGCCCCCTCCTTCCCTGCTAGGAGCACGGGAGAGAGAGTCCCACCTTCCTCCCGCCAGCGGGCCCAGACCCCCCACAGGACAAAGCAGGTCAACTCCATACCCTGGCAACAGTCCCAGCGCACAGTTCTCCAGACACCCCTGCCTTCCACAGCCCTTTCCTGGCTGCCGTTCCGTTGGAACCTGCAGCTGCTATGTCGTCCCGTTTTACAGACGCAGAAACTGAGCCTCAGGGAAACGGTGAGTTCCATTCGCTTGGAACGAAGTCCCTTCTCCCACCGCTGCTCCATTCTGGCAGCGGCTGCAGGGCCCCCTTCCCAGTTTGGCAGAGAGGGAGACTGAGGCCCCGAGTAGGATGGGATCTGTCCGGGGTCCCACTGAGAGGTGGCAGGCAGCGGTCTTCCCACGGTAGGGGGGTCCATAGATCGGGGCCCTCTCTCTTACACACACACACACACACACACACACACACACACACACACACACACTCACCACATGGTAGATGGCCAGGGCGGTGGTGGCAATGCGGACATTGAAGCAGCAGCAGGTCTGGTGGACGGCAGGCGCGCGGGGGGCCATGGTGCCACAGTCCCCTGCTCCTAGGCACTGAGGAGGAGAGGCCAGCGCCCAGAGCAGGGCAGAAAAGGGGAAGCTGCCTGTTGCCCTCCCCACTTCCTTCCTGCCCCTCAGAGAGGCAGGGGCCAGCTCATCACCATGGGGGCGGGGCAGCTGGGAAGGGCCTCAGCCAGCCTCCTGAAAGCCCCACAGCTGGCCCTCTGCCACCCCTGGGGGCTGCAGGGGGAACTCCCCTGGGGAGGGCAGGTCCTTGCACCTCAGGACCCAGCAGTTTGGTAGGTGAGCAGACACTCGCCCTGCTAACGGGATGCTCCCCTTCACTCCTAGAAGCAGCCTTACCAAACCCATTTCCAGACAGAGAAACAGAGGTCCGGAGAGGTCAAGGCAATCAGCCCAATGGCCCCTGTACTTAGCGCTGGTGGCAGGGTTCAAAGCCATGTCTGCCTGGCTGCCCACATGGCTCTCGTGTAGTATTTCCTGCACGTTCTAAGCACAATCCTGGATTGATTGTTGTAACCCTCACCTCAGTCCTTTGAAGGAGGTGCTATGATTAGCCCTGTTTTCCTGCCCAGAGAGGGGAAATGATTTGTCTAAGGTCACACAGCTAGCCCATAGGGGAACTGGGATTTGAAGGGAGGCTGACTGGTTCGAGAGATGGCCCCTTGGAGCGTGTGTTCCCCTCACTCCACCCCCAGCCTCAGAGAGAAGCATGTTCTTCCTGAGCTCTATCTGAAGCAGGACAGAATAATTAATGAGCAAATCCATCAGTCATGTGTGAGGCTGGGGGCTAGGCTCTCCCCACAGTCGGTTCCTTCATGCCTCACAGCAATCTGGGAAACCCTGAACCAAGCGTCTCTTTGTCTCACATGCAATCAGGGATTTCCCCCCGCCAACTCTTGGGAAAAGATGGAATTAATAAAGCATGACTATTATCAAGCTTCAGTGGGACCTCTACTCCCTTCTCGGGTGATAAGTCACCATATTGCAGTAAAGGAAGGGAATATGAGGCGCTCGGGAAAGCCCTACCGGAAATCAGCTCTGTCCAGACTCTTGCAACATGCAGCTTCTGCCAGAGAACCCGGGGGGACCTAAAGTCCCACCCCCGCAGAAGCTCAGGGGCTTAGGATTGGCCACTACGACTGCTCATCATTTCTGCTCCTGGAGAGGTTATAAAGGTTCTGGAGAGGTTATCTAGGCTCTTCCCCCTGGGCGGGAATTGTGCTATTGGACCCACAACTCTGAGCTGGTAGACTTGGTCAAACCCTTCTCTGTTCGCCTGTGAGACCAAGAGGGGTTCTGCAAGCCTGAGGCTCCTGGGCGATCCCGCTGATCCCTTCCTTACCTCACTTTCAAGCCTTGTTATTTGCATCACGGGCCTTGCTGAGACCAGACATCACAGCAAGGTGATCCAGCGTCCTGGCTCGGCTTGGCACTCCAATGCTCACCAGTGCCTGCATTCAAATCCTAGCACCTGTTGGCCTGGGAGCCAACACAGCAAGAAGAGTCCAGCTTTGCCCACCAGCAGCCGGACCCAAGGGGCAGGAAATGAGGAACGCAGGAGCCAGAAGGGCCCTGAGGCCATGCTGGGGAGTCTGGATATAATGGTGCTGGGAAACAACTTGAAAATTTAATACCATAATAAATGAGAGCCATGAATAACATTATGATTTGGTGGAAACTGGAGCAGGTGTAGAGCCAGTTCCCAGAGAGAGTGCCAGAACCCACTGCTGGTAGGCGAGGCCATTTTACATGGTATATGGATGAACACTTTTCATCTTTACGGTGATAAATTCATTTTAATGTGCATTATAAAAATATACATAACTAGCCCATGAATTTTGTGATTTTTCCATTTATGGGCGTAATATAAAGTCTCTTTTTAAAACAGATGCATTTAAATAAAAAAGCAAGTTGATTTAAAGAAAACTATCAAGCCGGCTGCAGGCCAGGGGGCAGGCAGATGCAGCGAGTAGCCAGGGAGCAGCGTGGTTGTCAATGGTTTGGGAATTCGGGTCCGAGGGAAAGCTCGCAGGAGCTGTGTGATCTCAGACCAGGTGCTTGATCTCTCTGAGCTGTTATTTCCCCATCTGCAAAACAGAGACAGAGGGTCCACCTCGGTGAGGCTAAAACAAGCTCTGTTTGTTCTCCCCCCCCTCCCAGACCAGCCTGATCCCTACCCTCAGCCCCACCCTCAGACCCTTAGGAAGGGGCAAAGTCTGCACTTGAATCCTGATTCATCTGATCCTGGATCCTGGCCACTGTCTCCCTCCCAGAAGCACTGGAGTTCTGATAGATTGTTATCACAAGGAGTAGCCCACCTTCAGACCACACGGGGTCCTGGGTGGGAAGGGGAGGCTCAGTCACTCCCTGTGGGATGGAAGCCCATTCCTTTTTATTTGTATCCCCTCCAACCCTCCTGAGGAAGGGACGCTTGTTATCCCAAAAGCCCGGCCCTTTGGCCAAAGCCACTGAGGTCAGCAGAATAAAGAGACCCACATCCCCTCCCTGGAACTTGAGAATCTATGTGACCTGACATGGTAAAGTGACTCTGCACATGTGATTAAATTAAGGATTTTTTTTAAGCTTTTATTTATTTGTTTGTTTGTTTGTTTGTTTATTTATTTGACAGAGAGAAGCACAGCTAGAGAGGGAACACAAGCAGGGGGAACAAGAGAGGGAGAAGCATGCCTCCCGATGAGCAGGGAGCCCAATGCGGGGCTGGATCCCGCGGCTCCGGGATCATGACCTGAGCCGAAGGCAGACACTTAACGACTAAGCCACCCAGGCGCCTCTAAATTAAGAATCTTAAGACAGGAAGATGATCTTGGAATATCCAGGAATATCCAGGGCCCAATATAATCAAAAGGAATCATCACAATGTAACCATCATCATCATCCAGAATGTAATCATAAGTGAAAGAGGGAGGCAGGAATATTAGAGTCAGAGATTGGAAGATGCTAATTTGCTATCTCTGAGATGGAGAAGGGAGCAGATTTTCCCCGTCCAAAACGGGCATACCCCACCACCACCTGATGCCTGCCCCTCGCTGGTTTTGGCCCAGGGAGAGCCATTTTGGACTTCTGTCCTTCACAAAAGTCAGGTTGTTCAGGCAACTGAGCTTATGGTCATTTGTTACCTCAGTGACAGGAAAGGCACAGTGCCCCCCCCTCAGGATCCTGGGTCTCCCAGACACCCCACAGAAGTTACAGCTCCCCTCTTCACACGTGCTTCCCCCGGCCCCCTCGATGTGGACGTTGGGCATGTCGTGGACTTCTCTGAGCCTCAGTTTCCCTCTTGATGCCATGAGAACACCCATCTCATTGTCTGCAAGGATGACCTAAGGATGTGTCCAAGGGAGTGGCAATGCTCCTACAGCCCTTACACCTCTTCTGCCCATTTCCA
Source organism: Spilogale gracilis (assembly GCA_004023965.1). NCBI lineage: Eukaryota > Metazoa > Chordata > Mammalia > Carnivora > Mephitidae > Spilogale > Spilogale gracilis. The sequence goes on along the minus strand of PITA01027747.1, from coordinate 2,095 downwards.
TGACAAACAACATGTTCTGGGCTTCTCCAGACTTCTTTCCAACCTCTTTGTCAACTGGTGGAGAGCGTACAAGCTGGAGACCTTCCAAAGTCCAGATAAGGAGAAGGACAGTGCTGTGCGTCCCCACAGTGGCCGGCCAGCGGGGACGCACCTGCCGGCAGAGTCGTCCTCCTGAGTGTCGCTTCTGACTAGGGTACCTGCCAGGGTTCCCATCTCCCCCAAGGTCACCTTTCGTCCCAAAAACATCTTGTCCTGCTTCGTAATCGGCTGCGACGCTCTAGTAATGTTCCCACAGACTTCTCACTTTCCTCAAACGTAGTTAAGTGTGAGCTTTCTTTGTGAAGCCAGAAGAGCATCACTGGGACTTCTGTCTGCCCCCACGTGCCTGGAGGTAAAAATAAAACCCGCCAGGACTCTGCTGGGTTTCATATTCAGAGAGTTGGGGAGTATCGTCCTTTCAATTAACCTGGGGGCCCAGATCCTTGTAAGGGGGGGGGGGACTATGTTGATGGGACTGTTGCTCAGGTTATTCCCGCCATTCTCTAAACCCCTTTCTCAGCTTGGAACTCAGCTGAGCCTCCCGAGCCCCCACCGGGAAAAGAAGGGGGTAAAGAGGTGTCAATCGGCCCCTGGCAGACCCAAGAGGTCGGGGGCCTGCCCCGGGACACACAGCTAACCAGCAGCAGAAGCAGCACATGGGTCCTGCCTGTCTGGGGACGGCTATGGGGAGGTGCATGGGTGATGCAGCCCTGAGGGGGTCTCTCTGGGGCTCTCTTTCCCAGGGGAGCTCCAGGGACCCTCTGCAGCTCACCCTGTACAAAGGTCAAGCTTCCTGCCTGACCACGGGCCTGCGATGTCCTCCTGGCTGCCCTCACCACCTCACTCCCACTTTTGAGATTTGGAGCTGGGACCTGCAGGGCCAAGGTCACTGGCCTGGAAAATACGAGAAACCACCCAGTACTCTCTCCCCTCTCCGTCCCCCACAACTCTGCCTGCTCCCCAGGGGCTGCCGGGCCTGCACATGCAGACTCAGACTCTGGATATCCCCCTACACCCCTGTCCTGTGGAACCAAGCCAGGCCTGGACCTCCGAGGGTCGTCCTGGCCAGGACAACCTGCAGGGCCCAGGTGCAGGGAGAGCAGGCTCTCCTGTAGACCAACAGGCCGTCCCACGCGCAGGCGGGGCCCCTGAAGGGGTCTGGTCACCACCCCATCAAGGAGGCTGCTCTCAGCCAAGCCCATGAGAGGTCACAGCCCACACCCAGGGGCCTATCACACCCTATACTGCTCTACTGAGCCATGGCGGGCTGTGCAGGCAGAAGGCCCCGCTGAGAGCAGAACAAAGAGCCACACCAGCACCCCCACCCCACCCCAACCCCCGCTGAATCCCAGCGCTTCCCTCCCCCAGCTGTTAACCCTGCCCTTGGAAAGCACCTCACAGATCCACGTCCCAAAGCGGTGGCGCTGAAGTAGCACACCTGCCCTTCATACCATAGTAACGAATGACCTCACCGGGGCATTTCCCCCAGACAGGGGATTTTCACTTAATCAAATAAAAACAACAACAACCAAACAACAAAAAAGTGACAGGTCATACTAAGGGCCAAGGCCCTGGATGAGGTTTAAAGAAAAAGAAAGGCAGAGAAGAGAACTGCTATTTATGGCTCTGGCCGATGTTCTATGAAGGGAGTTCCAGGAAATCTATGGCTGTCCTGATGAAGAAGGGACAGATTCCAGAAGTACTTGCCCTTCTACCCTCTGTCCTAATGCCTCGATTCCTGCCAGGAATGCTGGTACAATGCCTGGAGGGGCAGCAGCTATTCTGGAAGCATGAGGACAAAAGCCATAAAAAAGCGTGTGGAGGGGGTGCGTTCTACTGTATCTCTAGTTTCTGATTCCTCTTACACTGTTGGTGGGAATGTAAACTGGTGCAGCCGCTTTGGAAAACAGTGTGGAGATTCCTTAAAAAATTAAAGATAGAGCTACCCTATGACCCTGCAATTGCGCTACTGGGCATTTACCCCAAAGATACGGATGTAGTGAAAAGAAGGGCCATATGCACCCCAATGTTCATCACAGCAATGGCCACAATCGCC
>PITA01027746.1:0-20588 GCA_004023965.1 Spilogale gracilis | reverse complement strand
TGGCCACAATCGCCAAACTGTGGAAAGAGCCAAGGTGCCCATCAACAGATGAATGGATAAAGAAGATGTGGTACATATATACAATGGAATACTATGCCTCTATCAGAAAGGATGAATATCCAACTTTTGTAGCAACATGGACTGGACTGGAAGAGATTATGCTGAGTGAAATAAGCCAAGAAGAGAAAGTCAAGTATCGTATGGTTTCATTTACTTGCGGTGCATGAGGGGTAAACTGGAGCACAGTGGGAGAAGGAAAGTAAATGGGAACTAGGGTAATCTAGGGAGGGAAACGAAACAACAGAGACTTTGGACACAGAAACAAACTGAGGGACTTGGAGGGAGGGGGATGGAGGGATGGGAGAGCCTGGTGGTGGGTACTGGGGACACCTAAAGCATGGAGCACTGGGTGCGGGTAATGGGGAATGAATCTTGGAACACTGGAAAAAAAAAATTTTTAGTAACAATAAAAAAAAAAAAGGATGTGGTATAGCTACGCAAGGAAATATTACTCAGCCATAAAAAATGTTGGGATCTTGCCATTTGCAACAAGGTGAATGGACCTCGAGGGTATCATGTTAAGTGAGAAAACCAAATACCACATGATTTCACTCTTAAGTGGAACTTAAGAAACAAAACAAAGAAGAAAAGAGACAAATGAAAAAGCAGACTCTTAAATACAGGGAATAGAGAGGAGCTGAAATAAAGGGGACTAAAGGGAACGCATGTCGGGAAGAGCACTGAGTAACATATAGACTTGCTGAATCACTATTTTGTACACCTGAAACTAACATAACACTGCATGTTAACTATACTTCGATTTTTAAAAAGGAAAAAAAATAAAAGACACACTCAAGGGGCTCCTAGTGGGAAGAGACCGCATGTCATGTTTGGTCATGTTAGGTGTCGCCTAGGTGTCATGTTGGGTCTAATAATAGTACCTACCTCGTAGATGTTCATACTATGGGGATTAACTAGTAATTTTATATATTCATACATATTTGCATATATGTGTACCAGCATGTTACATGTATGTATATAATGCATATTATATATGTATAGCATGTATGCATGTCTGAAGGCCTACAGGATTGGTAAAAAGGGTTAGGATAGAAGCAGTGTGTTCTGAGAACTTTAAAAGTACTTGCTAAATAAATTGACAATGCTTTGAGGTAGGTGCTAGTTTTTTCTCCATCTCAAAGATGCCAAGAGTGTCATAGCTCTGGATTGAACAACTTGCCCACACTCGTGCAGCTTGTCAGAGATGGGATTGGAGCCCAGGGCCCCCTACACCCTGTGAATACCATGCTATACTGGTGTTTGGTAAATATTGGAACAAATGAGTGAAAATACAGGTGAATTGATGACAGCTCCACAGAGTGACTTACACCACACTCTCCAGCCAGTTGGAAGAAGAGTTGGTCTAAAACTCTAACCCCTAAAACTGAAGGTTTATGGGAATGTGGAGGACCCTATAGATTATGCACGCCTTAATGAGAATCAGTCTGATGAGACCATTATGCTCCCAACACTTCCTGACATAAGCTGTGCTGAGGGAGAGAACAGGAATACCAGAAAGGAGAGAAAAGGAGCAGGTAGGAGTGCAGCGCTGTGTGTGATTAAGGTAGGCTGGGACTGAGAAGTGAAAGAAGCAAGGGTTTGGCTAGCAGGGAGAGCTGAGGATAGGTTTGACTTCAGGGAAATCTTCAAAGTTGGCATTTTCTTTTGCTTATAGGCAGACATACTCGGAGAACAGACTGCAGCTGGCCATGACCTGAGGAACGTGAAGCCCTGCCCAGCATGCTCTGAGCCACCTGCAAGAGTATGGGCTGCAGGAGAAGGGAAGAGGGGCAACAGAGATCCCACCCACTTAGAAGCACCCCATGCATACTTTTTGGTCCCTCACATGATAAACTGGTTGTAGAGAAGCAGGGATAGATAGGGGGACCCACAGACCCACCCAGGCTGTTCTGTGCACAGCCTACCAAGGGCATGTACAAAGCCTTACCGATGAGATAGCTATTATTTATCAGTGCTCACTGAACACTGGCCTTACACTTAAAATCATTCAGTCCCTGTAGCTCTGACAGTTAATCAAAGCAATAGGTATATGTTAAAAATCATGAGTTAGGAAAAGAAAACTCATTTCAGACCATGACTCCAAATCCAGTAGTCAATATAGTCACCGCAAGGGGCTTACCAGAGCCACCCGTAAATTGTCCACTTCAGGTATATGGTATTCGGGTCTTTTCTAGACACAGCTGAATCTGTCCCAGAGACCTGCAGCCCTGGCATGTCTTCACTCGCAGTCTCTCTGGTTCCATCTCACACTGTTAAGAAGTTGAGGTCATTCTGCAAGGCATGGCCTGTAAATTTCAAACTCCAGCCTAAATGTGTGCGACGTGGTATGTGTATGTCTACAGCCGGATTTCACTGCCACAGGAGGTGAGGGAATCAAAGGCAGGGGGTTGGTTTTTAAAAGGCCTGGAGAAATTTATGACTCAATTTAAAACCACTTGTAGTTTATCAAAGCAAAGGAAATGGAATCGCAAGCTCCAGGGCAGGAGCAGATTTTCTGTAAGCGAGAAAGAGGAGCCTGTCCTTCTACCCAGTCTTCCATGACAGCAAAATCTTGCCCCAAATCCCACAAATCTGGCAACAAAGCAGTCTCTTTTTGACATGGCCCATGATGGCACAGAATTTATAAATGTCAAGACCGCCTTTAGAAACCTTGGCTAATTGGAGAGGCCGTGAGCTTCTTGGGATGGCCCTGTCTGTTCTCTAACTTACTTCACTTAGCATGATGCTCTCAGGTTCCATCTATGTGGTCACAGATAGGAAGATTTCCTTCTTTTCTATGGCTGAATTATATTACACTGATATATATACCACATTTACTCTGTCCACTCACCTATCAAAGGACATAGGACATTCAGGTTGGTACATCTTGGCCACCGTGAATAATACTGCTGTAAACATGGGTGCCCAGATATCGCTTGCAGATGCTGATTTTATTACCTTCGGCTGTATACCTTGGAGTGAGATTACTGGATCATGTAGTCGTTCTAATTTTAATTTTTTGAGGAACTTCCATACTGTTTCGCATAATGGTATACCAAGGAGATAGGTCTTCTTCAACACTTCTGCAATGTGTTCCCCATAGGATGGTACATGAATAAAGGAATAAAACTGAAATTCACAAGTATCCTGCCACACCCATCTTAAGTGTCTCTTACTCCATAAAACGTGTCCCTTCCTCTTTTATCTAAAGAGAGACTACCCTGTCAGTTAGCAATAGCTACTTTTAGGTAGCACGAAAAACCTGGTGATTCCTGATCCCCACTGCAAATCACAATCACCTGGGCAACTATTTTAAAAGTACAGACCCCAGGGCTCTGTCTCAGAGATTCTAATTCAGTGAGTCTGGGATATCTGGGATAGTGTTACTAAGCCCTCCAGATAATTCTGATGTGTCTCCAGAGGCAGAGCCCTCTTTTCTTTGTGCCATTACTGTGGCTCCCCCATACAGCATTTAAGGAAGCCCTGCCAAAGCTTGGAGGGTTGGGACTGTCTTTTCTCTTAGCATTTTGTCTGTAGCCCAGCATCTGCGTGCCTGGGGCATAGTAGGTGTCATTAATTACTTTTTACATTGTTGAAACAAATTAAATGTATAATTCACCTCTATGGAGTGCTTCTGGAAACACCAGTACAAAGAAGTTTGTCTTACCTACTGAGCAACCTGTCTTAACTTCAAACTCAGGGACAACGTGCTGTGGAAGTAACCAATAAAGGATTGCTAATAAACTTGGTGGTGAGCCACCTTGATAGTCCTGAGATTCTTGAATAGGACTTCTTGTTTTTTTTTTTAACAAAATGACATATGTACAAGTAATTGTGATTCCAGGTATCAAGAGTGATCATAGAGTTTATTTGGAATAATGCATGTTAAATGCGTAGTGCAGTGCCAGGAACAAAATGATATAACCATAAATGTTAGATGGTGATTTTAATGATATGACAAGTATAATTATAGGAGAAAACCCTCCTTATTGAAAGCAACTTAGAACATACAGAAAAATATAAGGGGAAAAAACTACCCTTAATCTTGCCAACAGAATCAATAACCTTACAGTATAATTTCTTCTATTTTTTCCAAGCATCTATATTAACATGTACTTTTAAAATGTATAAAGTACATACTGGGGCACCTGGGTGGCCCAGTCATTGGGCATCTGCCTTCTGCTCAGGTCCTGAAGTCCTAGGATTGAGCCCCACATTGGGCTCCCTGCTTGGAGGGAGCCCGCTTCTCCCTCTGTAGCTCTCCCTGCTTGTGTTCCCTCTCTAACTGTGTTTCTCTCAGTCAAATAAATAAAATCTTTTAAAAATAAAAATAAAAACAAATAAATGTATAAAGTACATATTGATTAAAGGTGTATGTATTATATGTTTTTGAATGGTCAGTAAACACATGAAAAGATGCTCAACATCACTAACATTTAAGGAAATGCAAATCAAAATCACAATGAGATACCATTTAATACCCATTAGGATGGCTACTCTCAAAAAAACAAGTGTTGGTGAGGATGTGGAGAAATTGGAACCCAAGTACTGTTGGTGAGAATATAAAATGGTACAGCTCTATGGAAAAAGGTAGCATAGTTCCTCAAAAACTTCAAATGCTCCAGCAATTCCATTTCTGGGTATATACCCCCAAAGAATTGAAAGCAGGGTCTTAGATGTTTATATACTGGTATGGGCTGAATTATGGTCCCTCAAAATTCATATGTTGAAACTTGAATCCCCAATATGATGGTGTTTGAAGATGGAGCCTTTGGGAGGTAATTAGGTTTAAGACGAGGTCATGAAGGAAGCCTCATAATGAGGTAGTGCCTTTATAAGGGACATTAGAGAGTTTGCCCACACACACACACACGCTCTCGCTCTCGCTCTCTCTCCCTCTCTCCTTATCCCTCTTCTCCCTTTCTCTCTCTCCTTCTCTATCTCTCTCTCCCTCCCTCCCTCCCTTTCTCCCTTCCTCCTCTCTCCCATATGATGCCACAGTGAGAAGATGGCCATCTGCAAGCCAGAAGGGCGCTTTTATTAGAATCTGTGGAGCGCCTGGGTGGCACAGTTGGTTAAGGGTTCAACCCTTGATTTGAGCTCAGCTTATGATCTCAGTGCCATGAGATTGAGCCCTGTGCTGGACTCTGCACTCAGTGAGGAGTCTGCTTGAGATACTATCTCCCTCTCCCTCTGTCCTTACCCCTGTTCACACACACTCTCTCTCCTTCTCTCTCTCTAAAAAGAACCTGACCAGGCTGGCACCCTGATCTGGTACTTCCAACATTCACAACTGTAAGAAAATAAATTTCTCTTGTGTAAGCCACCCACTCTGTGGTATTTTGTTAAGGCCCAAGCTAAGTAAGACGTAAATCCACATTCCTAGCAGCATAAGCAACCCAAGTGTCCACCAACAGATGAAAGTGGTATATACATTCAATGGAATATTAAATCTTTAAAAGGAGAGAAATTCTGACATATACTATGACATGGCTGAACTTTGAGAACACTACGATAAATAAGCCAGTCACAAAAAGACAAATACCATGTGATTTCATGTATGTGGGGTAATTAGAATAGTCAAAATCATAGGGACAGAAAATAAAATGATGGTGGCCAGAGGCTGAGGGAGTGGGGAATGGAGAGTTATTGTTTGATGGATACAGAATTGCTTTGTCTATTCAGGTCTTTTGTGGTTCCATATAAATTTTAGGATTGTTTATTCTAGCTCTGTGAAAAAGGCTAGTGGTATTTTGATGGGGATTGCATTAAATGTGTAGATTTCTTTGGGTAGTATAGACATTTTAACAGTATTTGTTCTTTTAATCCATGAGCATAGAATTTTTTCCGTTTCTTTGTGTGGTCTTCAGTTTCTTTCATACGTGTTCTTTAGTTTTCAGAGTAGAGATCTTTTACTTCTTCAGTTAGATTTATTCTTAGGTATCTTATTTTGGGTGCAATTGCAAGTGGGATTGATTCCTTGATTTCATTTTCTGAAGCTTCAACCCAAATAGAGCAATTCTGAAAAAGAAAAATGAAACTAGAGGCATCATGATCCCAGATTTCAAATTATATTATAAAGCTGTAGTCATTAAGACAGTATGGTATTACCACAAAAACAAGCACAGAGATCAGTGGAACAGAAGAGAGAGCCCACAAATGGACCTGCAACTCTATGGTCAACTAATCTTTGACAAAGCAGGAGAGAATACCTAAAAGAAAAAAAGTGTCTTTTAACAAACATTGTTGGGAAAATTGGACGGCAACATGCATAAGAATGAAACTGAACCACTTTTTTGCACCATGATCGTAGAGAACACAGGTATCAATCTTTTTTACCTTGGCCATAGCAACTTCTTACTAGACATGTCACCACAGGCAAGGGAAACAAAGGCAAAAATGAACTATTGGGACTTCATCAAGATAAAAAGCTTCTGCACAGCAAATGAAACCATCAACAAAACTAAAAGGAAACCTATTGAATGGGAAGAGGTATATGTAAATGAAATATCTGATAAAGTGTTAGTATCCAAAATCTACAAAGAACTTACCAAAGTCAACACCCCAAAACCAAATAATTCAGTTAAGAAATAGGCAGACATGGGGCGCCTGGGTGGCTCAGTTGGTTGGGCGACTGCCTTCGGCCCAGGTCATGATCCTGGAGACCAGGGATCAAGTCCCACATCGGGCTCCCTGCTCGGCAGGAAGCCTGCTGCTCCCTCTCTCACTCCCCTTGCTTGTGTTCCCTCTCTGGCTGTGTTTCTCTCTGTCAAATAAATAAAATCTTAAAAAAAAAAAAAAAGAAATAGGCAGACGACATGAATAGGCATTTTCCCAAAAAGACATCCAGATGGCCAATAGACGTATGAGAAGATGTTCAACATCACTCATCATCACGGAAATACAAATCAAAATCATGATGAGACATCATCTCACACCTTTCAGGATGGTTAAAATTAATGACACAAGAAACAACAGGTGTTGGTAAGGATGCAGAGAAAAGGGAATCCTCCTACACTGTTGGTAGGAATGCAAGCTGGAGCAGCCACTCTGGAGAACAGTATTGAGGTTCCTCAAAAAGTTAAAAATAGAATTACTCTATGATCAAGGAATTGCACTTCTAGGTATCTATGGAAAGGATACAAAAATGTAGTTTGAAAGGGATACATGCACCCCGATATTTACAGCTGCATTATCTATAATAGCCAAACTATGGAGAGAGCCCAAGTGTCTGTCTACTGATGAATGTGTACACACACACACACACACACACACACACACACACAGAGGCAATGGAATATTACTCAGCCATCAAAAAGAATGAAATCATGGCATTTGTAATGATATGGATGGAGTTACAGTGTATTAGGCTAAGTGAAAAAGAGAAAGACAATACCATATAATCTCACTCATGTGGAATTTCAGAAATAAAACATGAACATGTGGGAAGGGGAAAAAGAAAAAAAAAAGAGGAGAAAGGGAAACAAACCATAAGTGACTCTTAACTGTAGAGAACAAACTGAGGATTACTGGAGGGAGGCAGGCTGGGGAAGGGCTAGATGGGTAATGGGAATTAAATAGGACACTTGTGATGAGCCCTGGGTGTTGTATATAAATGATGAATCACCGAATTCTATTCTAGAAACCAATATTGTACTGTATGTTAACTACCTAAAATTTAAATTTATAATAATAATGAAATGAAAAAATATAGATACAGAGGTTCAGTTTTACAAGGTGAAAGAGTTTTGGGAGATGGATGGTGGTTATGGTTATGAAGCAATTTGGGTGCAGTTAATACTATTAAAATACTAACTTAAAAATGGTTGGGACCACATGGGTCACTCAATCGGTTAAGTGTTAGTTAAGTGCCTGCCTTCGGCTGAGTTCATGATCCCGGGGTCCTGGGATTGAGCCCTGCTCAGTGGGAAGTCTGCTTCTCCTTCTCCCTTTTCCCTGCCTCAAGCTTTTTTTCTCTCCTTCAGATAAATAAAATCTTAAAGGAAAAGTTGAAGATGGTAAATATTATGTCATGTGTATTTTATCACCATCAAAACATTTAAAAGATATATAGGTTTTAAAATATTTTAAGCTTCTAACTTCACATTAAATATTTTAAACATATATAAACAATGTTGCCTATTATATACAATCACATATATATACACAATATATCACACATAAGTAAAAAATAGATATTTAGAAATAAGTATATCTAGCTTTGTATTAAGCAGCACTGTTCCCTGAGATGCCTCCTTATGCCTCATGCCTCCCCTTCCTCTGTGTGGAGAACCCTGTCCACCACTCTGAAGGCCAGCCTGCAGTGGCGAGTCTGAACTGTTTTCACAGTGATGATAATTGGTATGACCAGGAGCTCCAACAGTCTGGTCCTGTCGTGGGGCTCTGCTGAGCTGTGGTCACTATATTGCCAATGAGGGGGACATTTTTCCCTTCAAGCTGTGCCCATGTTCATTACTGGCCCTCCCTTCTGCAGCCATTTGGAAAAATGACATGTGGCCGTGGCTTTGTTGCCACATGTTAAGCCTCATCTCACAATGGGCACTGGGTCTGGCCCTATCCTGGGCATTTGAAAGTGACATTGCCATTTCGTACAGGCTGAGACCCATGAATCATTTCCAGCCAAAGGTAAAAATTTACAATTCAATGATCAAGTTTTAGTACATTTAAGAAACTGGCCAGAGATGCTCAGCCCTCATACACAGGTTTTGTTAATGAATCTGGCAGAGAGGAGCTGCTTTCCTAGGTTAAGTATTAGAACAAAAAGGATCTTTTTCCTATGTAATGAATTGCTGAGAAATTATTCAAAATGTGACTTAAAAAGCCTCTTGCCAGAGAGCTCAGTTCTGAGTCATGAATTAGATAATGGGCTTTTATAAACCCACAGAGGGAAACCCTCTGAGGATTTATGTGGGTGGGGAGAGAATGTGTGTCCAGAGCTGCCACCTTCCCCCAAATGCCCCTGCGCAAGGCAGAGGCTCAGGGGTCTTGCCCACAAGTGCCAGCGCCCACAGTACCAGCAGCAGGGGTGGGACCGGCCGTGCTCACCCTGAGCACCTGCCTCGGCTTGCAGCTGCCCATCTCAGCAAATCGCAGTGGGCCTGGCCCCGCCACCGGGGAGGGATGAATGGTCAGGTGCACAGAGAAGGCCTCCTCCCCAGCGCCATTACTTTCGCAAGAACGCGGTCCCTGCCCCCACTCTCCAATCTCAATTCAGATGACAAGACCTGAGCCTCCCATGAGACTAAGGCTTCTGTCTCCTAAGTATGTATGGAGGGGATGTTTGAAGATGGGCCCACAGAGACAAAGTCTGTGTCACACACTGAGAGTGAAGGAGGTGGTGACCAATCAAGAGGGTCTCAGACTGTGACAGCAGAGCTCCCCGATGTCTTCTCATCAAGCCTTCCCTCAAAGTCGAGGACACTTGTGAGCACACAGAGCTATTCAAAGCACGTTTTCTTTTGTTCCTTCATTTAAGTGTTCTCTAATACACGGGATACAAACTCTGTTTCTATCCCCACGGGGCACTTTGCCTTGCCTCCCTTTGATTACGTCTCAGGTGAGCTGCCTGTTTTGACCCGAGCAGAGCAGATTTGAATCCACCTTGTGCCCACTGCCTGCTCTGACTGTGTGTGCCCTTGGACCACCAGCTTGGAGGTCTGGCCTGGCTCCCGATAATCACTTGGGCATGAGAACAACCTGGATGTGACATCTGTCAGCCCGATGATGGCCAAGATAATCTGGCAACACCTACCGTTTTTGAGTCCCAAGGGTTCCAAAAACTATTTCACCGTCTCATATATGACGAGTAGTCACAGAAGCCACAAAGGGTTTCCTCTATAACCTAAGTTTACATGACTTTTGAGAGGGAAATAAACACATTAGGTACAAAAGGGTTTTCCTTAGATTAGAGTCAGAAAGGTATAGTGAGTAAGAATGTCCTTAAGCAGTACATCAGACCACCCCAGTGTACAAATTTCAAAAAGGACAAAATCCTTCCTAGGAAGTACTGGGCTTTGAAATGTCATTATTCTGGGGTGAAAACCCCCATGTTTCTAATTCCAAAAGCTCTCCCTGTTATCTCTCCAATAACTCCGAAACTCAATAAAGCGTAGACCTCATGTCACTCCTGGGAGCTAGAAAGACAGATTGGTATTAACAAGGGTTTTTGTGGCTCCTGCAGGTGTAAGCCGAAGCTGGTTGGCTTGTTTGGTTAGAACATGCAGCACGCCGATCAGTTTCACAGAACCAGACGGCCCCAGCCCTCATCCGTCCCATTTGCGGCCATACTTGTATGGTACTTGTTTTGGTGTATGGTCTCATTGGTAAATGAGTATGTGCTTGTCATTCCTCCTTTATTTATTTGTTCTTTAAAAGATTCATGTCTTTACTCTAGAGAGCGCATGGTAGGGAGGAGCAGAGGGCAGCGGAGAGGGAGGCTTAGGCAGAGTCTGTGCTGAGCAAAGAGCCCGGCAAGAGGCTTGGTCCCAGGACCCGACATCACCACCTGGGCCGAAAGCAAGGGTCAGATATTTGACCGATTGTACCAACCAGGCACCCTATTCATTCCTCCTTATTTCAGTGAATCCATACTGAAGACAATGCCTAGCACTGTAGTAGGTACTTCAAGATACAAAAAGCAAGAGCAAGTTTGTAAACTCATTGAGAATTGCCTCAAATTTATCTTTTTCCTCTTCATTGTAAGGCTGTGGCAGCTACCTTTAATCTGAAAACTCAGCTTCAGGTTTCTCAGCCATTGTGATTCAAGTTCCAAGGTATAAGCACGACTATAGCCTCCATTTATAATCTGGGATTCCCCTGGCAGTCGCATGCCCCACAGCAAAGCCACACCCCCCCAGTCTCATAATTGTGCTATTATTGCATTTGTTTCTTGATTTATCCCTGAGGTCCCCTGCTTGGGGGAGAAGGGTTTTGTTATTGTTGTTGTTGTAATGTGAAACCACTTGTCTGAGGTCTGGTGAGTCACCTAGCTTTTGCCAGTACCTATTGTGGGAAGAACACCATCTCTCAGTAAGGGTGGTTGCTGTGTGGAGTCCTGTCCCACACCTGAGACTTGGACATGGTTACCTCTTGACTTATATCCTGTTGGTTGTCTTATGCTGCTTACCACACCAGGAGCATGTGGTCATTGAGACCATTTGGTCAAGGCTGAGGTCACCATTTCCATTTGGATGACTGGCCAACAATCCTTCTGTATCCACCCTTGCTTCTACCATGTCCTGACCTCCTGTCTGCTTGGCTCCCATTGACCTCCCTGTATGAACTGGAACTGAAACTCCAGAGATATGAAAACCTGTGATGGACAAACTCTACTGGATGGTAGAGTTTCTGTGCTAGTTGTCAGGACTATTCCTTTCACATCGCAATAGCATCGCGGGTCATGCTCCTCAAAGCACTTCTGACATCAGGGCAATTTCACTCTCTACCTCATTATCCCCCAAATCATTTAAACCCAACTCTTCTGTATTGGGTTTAAGCAAAGAATTATAAAGTCCCCATTTCTACACAGCCTTGGTCTTCTGAATCGTGCACCTGCAGGTTGAAAAGCCAGAAATCTAGAACAGACTTCAGAAGGCGAGACACCATATAAAGAATAAGTATTAGTTGTATTACAGGTTGGTGATAAAATAGAAACAGCTGTAAAATACAGTAAGATGCAAAATCTGAGATCTAGACAGCATCCAAAGTTGTTGAAAGTAACAAATTATTTGTCCTTCTTACCCTTAGAGGTGTTGAATTGCCCTGTAGTAGTATTTAATGTCTTACCTTTCGAAGTATGCTCTTTTCTGCTGATAAAATCCCTCTTTCTTTCTCTTTCTCTTCTTATGTTCTGCTCATGCAGGACCCCTGGCTACAAGACCTTATGAATCAGAACACTTCGTGCCCCAGCTCTGGATTCATTCGCAGGTGAGCACATGTCTTAAGCCAGGAAAATTAGAGGCAGCCCATTCTGGCATAGTAATGCTAACATGAAAGACTGTGGGAAACTTTAATTGCGGGAGCTGTTTTGTCCATCATACAGAGAAATCCTGCCACCACAGAAGAGAGCAGGCCTTAAAATGCCAAGAAACAGATTTCTGATGACCACTTGACCCAAGCCATGCCAGAAGCCAGCAGACCTATGTTGGTGGCATGAACAAAGAAATGATGCTTTTGTTAAGTTAGCTTGAATGTAATTTCTCTCATTTTAAATAAAAATATTCCTGACAAGTATCCACCTTATCTTTAGGATTATGAAGCTGGAGCCTGGACACAGTGAAAGTTATGAGGAAGCCAGTGTTGGGTGTCTGTGTATCCAGCACCCAGAGAACACATTTGCAGTAAGTAACACATAAGTAATGGGGTCTAGCTTTAAATGTATTTGTTCTTTTTCATTGGGAATTTGATATTTTAAAGTAAAAGATCTGTTATACTGTAGAGGTCCAGATCATTATGACATATAAACCACGGTTTTCAAACATGCTGGCCAAAGTCATGGGGAATCGCTGCATGATCGAGCAAACTTGAGGGAGATCCAACAGCTTTTCAAGCATGGAACTAGAGTGGAATGAACCAAATGACAAATCTCTCTGCCCTTCCACTTTGTCATGAAAGTACTAAGTGCTAAACCTTATCATGAAAATGAGTGTGTCATGATACGTAATTTATATTAGGGATAGAATAATTTTCAGGCACTATGAATTGATTCTGTGGAACAGAAGAAGTCAAAGTAACAGTGGTTTGAACAGGACAGGAGCTTATGTTTATCTCCAGTGGAAGAAGTCTGAAAGCAAAGAGGCCAGACCTTCTCTGGGGGCTCTCCTAAGTCAACAGAGACGCGGGCACCTCCCAGCTCTCTGCTTGCCCTTCCTCATGCTCTGAGATGGCTTCTCCATCTCTAGATCTCTAGCCTTCATACCCTTGCTGCAGGCAGCTCTGTGGATATATGGACAAAGAACATATCCCTCCCTTAATGAGACTGCTCAGAAGTCACATGGACCTCTCTGACCAAAACTTGGTCACATGGTCTCTTTTCACAACTTTTACGGCCTGGTGAAAGTGTTCTTTCATTGGGTGGCAATATGGCCACGTAAGATCGGGGATTCTACTACTTAGGAAAGGGGGAGAGTGAATCTGGGCAGAGGAGTGGTGCAACCGAGTGGGCTGGGAATTCAGGGATCTTACATCTTTCAAGGCTCAAAGATGACCTGTGGTGCTTAAACTTGGTGTGTCTGAAAGGAAGCTGTTGAACTGTTCATGATGATGGGTATCTGAGCTCTTACTTTTTGGGAAAACTTTGTGTGCTAGTTTTCTCTGCCTTTTCTTTTATAAAAATCAGCTCCCCACAATGCACACACAGACTAGATGTTTCCATTACTCATGGATTTTTATTCATTGCATGAGCTGGGTTACTCATATGTGTGCTGATGATAGATATAAGTCAAGATTTTAATGATAAACATAAATTATGAGTGCATTATTTCCTCTCTTACTGTGTATATTTTATAATTCTTCCCTCTCTGCCCCATCCTCCAAAAGACTTCAGAGAATCTTCATTTGGTTTAAACGTTTGGATGATGGCAGAGAAAGGACTAATACCATTTGGAAGAGGTAGACTTAAAATTCTTTCTCAGCTATTCATTGTTTATCAGCCTTTTCACCCACCAGCTCTTTACCCCCTCTAGCCTTCCAAAAGCTACAAGGCACTCTGCAGGGAAAAAAGTCTCTTCATGGAGCTGTGTGTGTATTCTGATGGGTGGCTGTTTGACTGGCTGCTGATCGGTGAAAGAGGATCAAAGCGTTTATATAGAAACCTCCAGTCAAGATGTCACGTTAGGTTTTTGTATGTTAATCAGACCTTAATAAAGGGGTTTTTAAAAATCCAGAGGAATCCAAACAACATGGTAGTTTGATCCTCAACATTAATGATCTGCTTAAAAAAATACACGATGTGTTATATATATAAAAAAATTCTAATATCTCAAATATATAGCAAAGATAAGTACAAGAATGAGAATAATACATAAGCCCAGTTTTAAAAATTGGTAATTTTATCATTATTTTGCTCTTTCAGTCCCCCCCCCCCCAGTTTATCTTAATGTGGTATTTTTGTTTCAAAATCTTATACTTAGGGATCCCTGGGTGGCTCAGTCACTTAAGTGTCTGCCTTCAGCTCAGGTCATGATCCCAGGGTTCTGGGATCCAATCCTTCATGGGGCTCCTTGCTCAGGTGGGGAGTCTGCTTCTCCCTCTGCCTACTGATCCCCCTGCCTGTGTGCTCTCTCTCTCTCTGACAGATAAATAAATAAAATTCTAAAAATAAAATAAAATAAAAAATCTTATATTTATTATGCCATTATACTTTGCAACCAAAAAATGCATATACATAGAAATTTAATTTTTTAATTCCCTGTGACCAAGTCTGTAAATGACAAAGTATCTTCTGGATTGGTTATAAATTTCAGCCATATCAAGTTAGTAAAAAATAACAAGCATGTGTTACAAAGTTTGGTAATCAAATTAAAAAGTCAAATTTTATTGGAAATTTATCTCAATATGTGGAGGGATTTTAAAATTTTCAATAAAATAGGTTAGAGTTCAGCATCAGTTCCACTGCTACTATTGCTCTTACTGCAGTGAGCTGAGGCATCATATTCGCGTAGTATGGCCATTATCCACCAGCCTCTGGGTGTGTCTATTCAACTTTAAGTCCCAGCTCTGTGGCTTACTGCTCTGTGAACTTGGATAAATAGCCAACCTCTCTGGGATTCCCTTTTCATCTATAAATTGGCTGTCATTGTAAAACTCACCTTGGTTGTTGTGAGTATTGAATGAGTGTGTGTAAAGTGCATAAACCTGTCTCTGGGATATAATAAATATCTCTAAGTATTTAAGCAAAATGTCAAATAAATAGCTGAAATAGAAAAAGTTTTGCTATAACATAGTTCCAAATTGTATTCATTCCTCTGCGCTATTTGAAAAAAAAAGAAAATCACGTGATGATCTATTTTCCAAAATTATTTCTAATACTGTATCAGGTGACAATTCCTCCTTCATTTCTGTAAGTGGAAAGAATCGGAAATTATCTGACTCAAGGAGGGAGTTGTTACTCAGTCATCTGAATCATTTACTCTTTCAGTGTCTGCACTAATGTCTCTAACTTTCCATTGCTTGGTGACCCCAGGGTTTTTATACCCCTGGGCATCATAGTAGAGCACTACATGGAAAATCAACAGGGCCTCTCTTTCTTCCAGCAGCAAAGGCAGACTATGAAATGGATTATTTGTCTGCAGGCAAGATCCCGAAAAGGGTCACAGAGAGGAGCTCTGTGGTCTTCCCTGAAACTCGTGGTCTTCACGTTGGAGGTGTGCCCTGGACATCTTGTGACTTCCCGCAGCTGGAGCCCTGTTGGAGGTCTCTGATGAGTAGCAGGGCTGGGAGTGGTGGCAGCAGCCTGGGGTTCAGTTCCTTCTACCCCCAGGGAAGCAATGGGACTAATCTAGTTTCTCAGTGGCCTGGAGAGTTTGGACGCCAAAAGTTAGCCTACAGAGTTTAGGCACCAAGAGTTAGCCTACAGTTTTGAGTAGGAGGTGCCAAAACAAGAAGCCAGAACCAGGAAGGTAAGTGTACAAACGGGTCCAGAAGCAGGAATTGCCGAAACTTACCCTCTCAGCCGATCCAGTCAAAGGCACTCGACGCTTTCTCGTGGGGGGACTTTTTTCTCACGCTCTTCCTCTTAGCTGTAGGAAATTTGCTTTTGTTTGTTGGCAGAAATGCCACTTGCTCTAGGCCTGGGGGCTCGGCAAAGGCCTCAGCTCGCAGGGCAGAGCAGCCTGGCAGTCAGGACCCGTGGGAACTTGGGGAGAGGGGTCGGGTGGGCCTGACATTGGACGGTGCCCTCTCGGTGAGGCACCTGCGGAGGCACTTGGGTGTCCAATGTCACCGTGCATGCTGACACTAAGCCCGGAAGAAAATCCTGGCTGTGGCAGTGGATTCTTGAGCCTGACTGAGGGTTCAGTTTGCATGAGACACGTGACTTTCCCTCCCTCACCTATAATATAAATTCTGAACCTCCCCTTTGTATTACTTGGAAGTAGGATTTATATTGTTTTCCTACACGTGATTTTTACCCCTACAAGTAAATGCAGTACAATAGCCAGTGATTTTTTTAAATTACTAGTTACTAAAAAATTTCCAGATCACAGCTGGCTAGGAAGTGCTTCTGTGCTTTCCTGAGGCATGGGTGGGTGCGGTGGCGTGCATGCTCGCTCAGAGGGGCGGCGAGGGCCCGCAACATACTGCCAGCCACACCAAACATTTGCGGTGAATACCCTGAGACGGGCTGCGCACAAGTTATTCTATTTTGCTGCCTTCTTGCTGGGGGTTCTGGGAGGGAAGAAGTACTTGGAGAACTAAGACATTTGTTGAAATTCCATGTGGTTGTGAGTGGCTTTGTGAAGCCTGGGATGCTTTGTACAATTCAATAAAGGCATTCTGTAAGCCACGGCCAGGATGGCCAGAACTGGTAGAACACTCCCATAGAAAGAAATCATGGGAAATGATAAAAGGAAAAAAACAGTTAGACTACAAAAGACCCTTGGAGATTATTTATAGAAATGGCCTCAGACAATGAGAACTGACAAAATTATTTTCCAGTGTTAGATGGTCTGGTATCACCAAGGGAACTTTCCATCTGATTAAAAATAATTATTGCTGGCATTAAATCCAGTTGGAATCACCCGGCACGATTTATCTTCTATGTCATGCTGCTACCATATGCCCGACATTGTGGAGCAGAAACATTCTCTTTCATTCTGATAAATAGTACTTTGTAAATATTTAGAGACGGAAGTGCTGGATCGCTGAGCCGTTCTGACAGGGAACATGTGCAAACGAGCCAGTTACTCCTGTTCCCGACAGAGACTCCATTGGAGGGGGAGGGCCCCAAAGCATTCCTGGAGCCAGGTATGCCTTTCCTAGAAGTCTTGTTCACAAATGACAGCTATTGGAGCCACATGGCTCTTCTAAGGAATAGAATTGGACCATGATACTCATCCTGATAGTTTGTGTACAGGTGTGCCTCCCCTCAAAATTGGAACTGTTAAAAAAAACATAAATACTAGTGATTTCAACATTTAGTTACTATCGGATTCAAGTTGAAAACTTCTGTTCATGCCATTTATGGACATCTGACACATCCCCCCAAATGAGGAAACTTGCCAGATCAGCCTTTCTGTGTAATTGTTGATGTTTCAATAAGCCTATAGAAAATCATTCTCTAACTATGTCTAGATCATTTCCAATGCATTTTTTAAAAGAAATATCTCATCTGCTCCATTCTTCCTCCATTCTGAAATATGTAGCTTTAAATTTGGCATCCATCAGGATCAAGGATGAATATCTTAGGACATATGTCTTACCTGTTCATTGTTAAAAACCATTTATCCATCTTGACTACATCTCTCCAAATATTTACCATATGTTATTTATCAGGGTGAAAGAAGTTTTTCTACTCAGTAAAGTCAGGGTCTAGTAGCTCTGTGATACAGAAAATGAATTGTGCAGAAAATAATGTCCATTGTCATTAGAAACAAAGACAAAGAGGAAAAAAAAGAAGAAAAATGTAGGGCAAAGGAGCAAATTCACTGCTGTTCAAGTGCTCAGAAAAGATGCTGTAAGGAGTTAGAGAGCCTCCTTTCCTTGTCCTCAAATGGATGAACCAGAGCCCAGCCATGTAGTCAGTCAGGGGTGGGATGGAAAGAGGGGGAGTGGGGAGAGGAAGAAGGAGATATGGAGTGGATGCTAGCAAAGCATGGAGACACAGAGAAAAAGAAGTAGAGGAAAGTATGTGTTTGCATATATTTTCTCCTGGTTGAACATGCATGGTTAAATTAAATACCAGGGCTTTTCTAAAGAGTCACCAATTCCTATACCTAAATACTAGACAATGATATTTTAAGATAGCATTTATATAGAATATAGGTCCATAGTTCTTAAACCTTCTTTAAATAAAAACTACTTCACATAGAAGAATTCAGGCTTTGCAAGTGATGCACACAGCTGGTCCAGGTTAACATGTCTCTAATGGAAACAATGGATGGTTTGGAAAAGACCAGATGCAGCATTTTTTCACTAAGTGGTGAGGAGGAAAAGGTATTTAACTCCAAGTGGCAAAACCAATATTTGCCCTGGGACTGCAGCCCACAGTTGTTATTAAAGGATGGATGTGCAAGTCATTTCTGATACATGGGATGTTTTTTCTGGTTTTGACCATAGTGGGCTCTGATGGGGCAGAAGCATCCTGGGGGGAGCCCACCCTGACTCCTAAGGAATATGGCGCCTCAAGATGTGGCATCCATGACACTCCAGAGTACAGTTCAAGGGGGTGAGGGGTTGATGCGTAATGATAATGGTAAATTAAACCTGCAGTTCCAGCTTAACGAGTCTAATATGGACTGAGAAGTGTTGGAGACTCTTGAGAAAGAGATATGGACAGTTCTTGCTTAGAGCTTGGGTGCCACATCAAAGATATGGTTATTAACCTTGTGCTTTTAGTGCTTTTTGGAGGAATCCCTAAAGTATCTTGTCTCTGAGGAATGGTGTGTCTCATCTTTATGTTTTTGTACACACCACTAGAATGTCCACTGCCTCCTTTCACCTTTCTCACTTTTATTCAATCTTCAAGGATTCTATAAAATCTTACCTTTTCCTATTAAATTTCTGGGCATGCCCAGGCAGTGATGATTTTAATGTAATCCCATAAAACTTAGTGTATATATTACCCATAGCAGGTATGAATTTTGTTTCACTACCACACTTGGTTGACCAAAAAAATCCCAGTAATGAGTTCATCCCAAACATTAAATTAGATGACTTGGAATTCTACTGGCCAGGATGACACAAAAAAATCAATTTCAGTTTTTATTGGGACTTGCCACCCCACCCCATTACTCAAAGGCCCCATGGGTCTTACAGAATCTAGGATAGTCTGCCTTTTGTCCTTATTTGGTACTTCTGAGATGTCCCTTGTCCCACTCAGTTCTGCCTCCCATGCCACTTTGGGCATGGAGGCCTCTGAAAAGGCTAGGAAATCTAGAACACAAGGCATAGCCTTCCCTTAAAAACAACACTCTACCATTCTTCTCTTAGTTTTGTCCACCTTTAGAGGATGCTAAAAAGGTTAAGTCTTGAAACCCTGGAATTTGAAAAGGTCATTCCCAGTCTATTCTCAGGGGATCCTGTACCCTGGATCCCTGTCTCAGTTCCACCTCTGCCCCCTTCAAATATTTCCTAGGAAACTCCCCCACCTCCTGGAAAATCCCATGTACCTGTCCTTCAATGAACCTTTAGAAATATACCTAGAGGATGGGGTTTGGGGGTCAGGGTTGCTAATACCAGTCAGTTCTGTCTTACCTACTCACCCAATTATACTCTCATTTGGCATTCACCATATAGAGCTTTATAGTTAGTATTTGTTATCTTTTTCAAGTTCTGTGTTTCACCTATGCAACTAAATTATAAATTGCTGCTGACATTGACCATACATCAAAAGTCTTTATAATCCTTACAGAGCCAGGCATATGATGATTTATTTTTATTAGTAGATGAAGAAACACAGTTGGCTAGGCATTTTGTTTTTTCCTATCCACTTTCTCTTTGCTGAAACTGGTAGGTTTTCTTGTAAGGCCTTTTGTTTGTTTGTTTGTTTTTTGTTTTTTGTTTTTGTTTTTGTTCTTTTTTTTTTTTTACTGTTACTTAAAATTTTTTTTTCCAGTGTTCCAAGATTCATTCCCCATTCCCCACACCCAGTGCTCCACACATTAGGTGTCCCCAGTACCCACCACCAGGTTCTCCCATCCCTCCATCCCCCTCCCTCCAAGTCCCTCAGTTTGTTTCTGTGCCCAAAGTCTCTGTTGTTTCGTTTCCCTCCCTAGATTACCCTAGTTGCCCTTTACTTTCCTTCACCCACTGTCCTCCAGGTTACCTCTCATGCACCGCAAGTAAGTGAAACCATGCGATACTTGACTTTCTCTTCTTGGCTTATTTCACTCAGCATAATCTCTTCCAGTCTAGTCCATGTTGCTACAAAAGTTGGATATTCATCTTTTATGATGGAGGCATAGTATTCCATTGTATATATGTACCACATCTTCTTTATCCATTCATCTGTTGATGGGCACCTTGGCTCTTTCCACACTTTGGCGATTGTGGCCATTGCTACGATGAACATTGGTGTACATATGGCCCTTCTTTTAACTACATCCGTATCTTTGGGGTAAATGCCCAGTAGTGCAATTGTAGGGTCATAGGGTAGCTCTATTTTTAATTTTTTAAGGAATCTCCACACTGTTTTCCAAAGCGGCTGCACCAGTTTACATTCCCACCAACAGTGTAAGAGGGTTCCCCTTTCTCCGCAGCCTCTCCAACACTTGTTGTTTCCTGTCTTGTTAATTTTGGCCATCCTGACTGGTGTAAGGTGGTATCTCAGTGTGGTTTTGATTTGAATTTCC
>PITA01027745.1:0-20476 GCA_004023965.1 Spilogale gracilis | reverse complement strand
AAAAAAATCCCTCCTTTGATCTTCATTACCACATTGAAACTTGGATTCGATTTTGTCTGATATTAATGTCATGAACCTAGGTTTCTTTTTGTTAACTTCACCTGGCATGTCTTTGCTCATACCTTTCAACCTTCCTGAGAAACTTCGACATATTCTTTTGTTTTCAACCAAAATCTGGGTTTTGCGGGGCGCCTGGGTGGCTCAGTTGGTTAAGCGACTGCCGTCGGCTCAGGTCATGATCCTGGAGGCCCGGGATCAAGTCCCACATCGGGCTCCCTGCTCGGCAGGAAGCCTGCTTCTCCTTCTCTCACTCCCCCTGCTTGTGTTCCCTCTCTTGGCTGTGTTTCTCTCTGTCAAATAAATAAAATCTTAAAAAAAAAAAAAAATCTGGGTTTTGCTTTTTGAACCCAATCTGAAAGCCTTTCTCTTTAAATTGCTTCTTTATTTTTTTTTTAAGATTTTTATCTATTTACTTGAGAGAGAGAGAATAAGCAGTAGAGAGGGGCTGAGGGAGAGAGAGAGAAGCAGACTCCCTGCTGAGCAGAAAGTCGGAGACTCGGGTTCCATCCCCAGGACCCAGAGGTCAGGACCTGAGCCAAAGGCAAATGCTTAACCAACTGAGTCACCCAGGCGCCCCTAAATTGCTTCTTTTTAAAAAAATCCACATATACTTATTGAAATAAGAGATACTTTGTTTTAATTTTCTCATATTCTATTTTCTGTTTTTAACATTTCCTCAGTTCTCTCCAGTTTGATACAAGCATTATGTTTATATTTCTTGACATGACTTTGTGTCTATGTGTTTCTGATAATTTTTAGCTTTATAATTTTAGCTTGCCTTTATACTTTTAGATAATATTTTAAACCTCCACTTCTTCATTTGTCAGTGTTAGAAAATGTCTCACCTAGCTTTTCCAGAGACCCCACCCACTCCCTTCCTTGCCAAAAATGGAGCTGGGGGACAGCCACCATGCGCCTTCCACTTGTCATAACTGCCGTCAGGAGACTTACCTGATTTATTTTCTTTACTGTCTCCTATTCTGTCCAATTCCTTTTATGACAGGGGATGGTTAGAGTGAAGTGGTTGAAACCAGTCTACACCTCCTTTCCTGCTTTCCTGCCATCTGGGAAAAACACTGCCAGCTCCTCCCTGTTTTCCCACACTCTGCTAGAACAGCAAGATGAAGGCAAGGAGGGGCTTCTCCTCCAGGGAGTAGGGGAGCCTTCTCTCCAGGCTGGGGCTCATCCCTCAGTTGGCTTCTCTCCAAACTGGGGATATTACTCACATTTTTCAGCATTTTCACCTTTACCTTCTATGCATTATTCTACCCCTCTTCTTGGAATACAGTGTGGAAGCTGCTTGTAGATTCCCTGAAAATTCTCTATTTCCTCCATTGGCATCTTATTGATGTGGGTCATAAACCTCCCTCTCTTCTAAATGTTCCTGGTAGTTTTTTTTTAAATCTAGATTTTGTCAATTTTTTGTTCATTTTGTTACATTAGGGTAGGAGAATTCTGTCTTTTTGTTTCTCTCCACCTTTGTATTCCAGAAACTTCCATGTTCTTTACAGCATAATATTCTGAAGTATAAATGTACTGTAATTTAATTAACCATCCTCTTACTGATAGAGCAGTTAATTAATTAATGGAATAAGTAATTAATGCCCAGTGTGATAAGGAGGCAGGGAAATGATTGTATTTACCTAGAACTGGTGGAATTTTTAATTGATATAGTTCCCAAAAGTTGTACTCTATCAAAGATCTTTAAAAAAAATCTGTGCTCTCTAATTCAAAAATCCCATGTGAAGAAATTGATGTTAAGAAAATAATTATAGCAGAGCCTAATGATTACTAATACAAGAATATTCACTGGTGCTTTATTTGGAAAAGCAAAAATGTTGGAAAAGCAATTATTCCACAATGACCACCAGTTAGAAAATTATGGCATAGGCATGTGATGAGATGAATGCAGTCATTAGTTACCATGAGGGAGGTTTGTTTGCAGAGAGGCAATCTGAGGTGCCCTGCCCATTATGTTTTTCATGTTCTTTTACTGGCCTTCAGTAAGTGGAAATAATGCCTAGATTCTGGCAGTAAAGTAATTCCTAGTCCTGGTAGGACCACTCTAAGTCTAAGTGTGTGTGTGTGTGTGTGTGTGTGTGTGTTGGCGGGCACACATATGTGCACATACACACACATGCTTCCTAGGCATGTTTGCAGCAGGAGATAAGCTAGAGAAAATTATTATTTTTTTTAAGGATTTTATTTATTTATTTGACAGAGAGAGAGAGATCACAAGTAGGCAGAGAGGCAGGCAGAGAGAGGAGGAAGCAGGCTCCCTGCCGAGCAGAGAGCCTGATGTGGGCCTCGATCCCAGGACCTGGGATCATGACCTGGGCCGAAGCCAGAGGCTTTAACCCACTGGGCCACACAGGCACCCTAGAGAAAATTATTTTTACCAACATCACTTCTATAGGGAGCACTGGATTTACTTGAAAGAAATTTCTGGATAAACTACTTACAATATGAAATACAAGTGCCCTGAATTTGCAAGAGACAGACAGAAGAATCTTCTGGTTCATTCCAGAAGAAGTGGAACGTGAGGAGTGGGAAGAAGAGTCAGGGATTCCCAAGATCGCTCTCAGGTTTGGTAATTTTCTAGAAGGACTCCCAGAACTCAGAAAATCTGGTGTAGTCACAGTTAACATTTGTTGTGTGAAAGGATATAGATTAAACCAGCAAAGGCAAAACTGGCTCAGGCAGAGCCGTGGCCCTAGCTTTTAGTCGTACCTCAAAGTGAAATCATGTAGATGACATTTCATTCTCCCGGCAGTGACGTGTAACAACTCGTACAGACTGCTGTCAGCCAGAGAGGCTCCCCTAGCCTTGGCATCTGTAGTTTTACTGGGGGTCAATCCCATCACGACTCTGTAATGCCCTTCATCAGCCCGTCTCCAGTCTGTCCAGAAGCCCCATGGATACAGCATGGCCCCAAATCCCCACCACAAATCACACATTCACATAAACCATCGAAGGCTTCAGGTACCCAGAGACACTCTTCTCTCGCAGGTGGTTCCAAGGGCGTAGAGTTTGTCTTCCAGGGGCAGGTCCAAAGCCAGTCTTCTTTGTGAACTGTGCAGGATTGGACCATCGCAAGCCTGCTCAGTGAACCGGGCGCCAAAGGGAAGGACAAATGAAAACAGGGAGATGTCAGAAAACTCTTGTGGACAGAGTGTCCTGCCTGTAATCCCTAAATCTATGAGAAAAGCCGAGAAGTCCTAAAACGCTTTCTGCAAATGCTTGTTGTGAAACGTAGTTTTGCATCAGAGGAAAGTTGTTTGTGGCAAGGGCAGTGGGAACAAAAGTGAAGACAGACAGAAACGGGGGTGGGATGGGGGGTAAGCCACAGGACCAGAGGGAAACCTGCAGGGGGGTTGCTGGCCACTTCCATGGTCAGGGGAACCTGACGGGTGGACAGGCCATTTTGATGAGGAGAAGGGGCAAATGTATTTTTTAAGCATCATTTTTCTGTCTTCTTTATATGACTCATTTGTCATAGTACTTTTTCTCAGATAGTGGCTTTCTGTCCTGGCCATACATTCCAATCACCTGGAATGAACTTTTTAAATGGACCCACCCCAAATGAATCAGAGTCTCTGGAAATCGGGTCTGGGCATTGTTTTGGTTTGGTTTGTTTTTTGTTTGTTTGTTTGTTTCAATTCCGTGGATGCATCTAACGCATAGACAGGGTTGAGATCCACTGCTCAGAAGCATCTGCCGCAGTCCTCACGATGAGCTTGTTTCCAGGTTACCTTCGAACAGGGTTTCTCAACCTCACCACTGCTGATATTTCGGCCCAATCATTCTGTCTTGGGGGGTTGTCTTGTGCCTTGTAGGATGTGTGTTTAGTGGCACCCCTTGGCCTCCACCCCCTATATGTCAGTAGCACCCCGCTTCCCAGTTGTGACAATAAAAAATGTCTCCAGACACTGCCAATGTCCCCTAGTGAGTCAAAATCATTTCTGGCTGAGAACGGCAGCCTTAAAAGAATTATTGGAGGTGCCTTTTACAGGAAATTTTCTGGGGGTACAGATCTTTCTTTGCCCCTCCTCCGCCAACGTTCTCCTGGTGTATCAATCAAATCTGTGTGATTTGCGGCTGTACAAAGCAACTGCTGCATAGTCCCCAATCAGTGGAAAGTTACGAGCAGGCGTCCTGCAGAAATGACACACACCAACGTAAATTGGACATTTTCTGAGTGTTTCTGAGAAATGGTGTTTAAAGCGCAGGCTGGGAAAAAGAGGAGAAAGGGCACAGCCCAGGAACAAATCCTAACTGCAACATTTATTCACTGAGATATCTTAGGTTTTTTTAGTTAGGTTTTTTTCTTAAAAAAAAAAAATGCCTGAAAATAGCACCATGCTATTGTTCATGAGTCTGTGGTCAGCTGGGTGGCTGTGCTGGGCTTGTCTGCGCTCACTCACGAGCCTGTGGTCAGCGGCATATTGGAGAAGTGGCTTTGTTGATATTAGCTGGGCCCTGTCACACGACTGGGTCTTAGCCAGAAAAACTGGGCTCCACCCCACCTGGTCCCTCTCGTTCTGCAGAAGGCCCATTAGGTCTTGCCCACACGGTGATGTCAGGGTTCCAGAAGCACGGCTGGAACCATGCATGGCCTTGGCCCTTCATCCCTTCCCCTGCATTCCTTTGAACCCAGAAGATCACAAGGCCAGCGGGCAGGAAAACAGATTCCTTTCTTGATGGCAAGGGCTGCAAAGTCATTTGCAAGGTGACAGCCACAGGGAGGGATGGAGACCTGTGGTCTTTTTTTGCAGTCTGCCACAGTTGGGCAAGCCTCTTAACCTTGGCAAGCTTCCCTTTTCTCAGCTGTAAAACGGAGCAGGGCGTATTGTCTACCTCAGAGCCATGAAGACTCCGTGCCTGGTGCACAGGGGACTGCCTTGTCATTCTACTCTTCAATATAGTTCCAAGCCCGATTTGGACATTGTCAGCCCACCCCTCCCCATCTCGCCACCCCCTCCCCCGGCAGTGACTGAACCCTTCAAGTTGCCTGATGTTTTCACTGATGCTGCTCCTTCCACCTGTCTCCTTGGCCCCTGAACGCTTCGATGCTGCTGAGATGCGGTCTGCTCTAGCGCCTGCCCCTTGCCCCAGCCCTCCTCCTCTGAGAAGACCTCATTATTCGCTCTTCACCAAGGTCAGCGGTGACTTCATGTGGGACACATGGGGAGGACTGGGGATCATCGAACCATCAACCTCCCTGCAGTTTTTCAGTACTTCTGATCTCACAGGGAAGTCTCCTTTTGATGCTGGTGTGTCTTTAACATCCCTGGAATCCTTGCCAGCCTCCTTTCTGTATAACAGAAAGTGAGCCTGGGTCTCAAACCTTTCAGGAGGAAAAAAGTATTAGCCCTGAATTGTTTCCATCATTTTTATTTTTACAGTCACTTGCTTTCGTGGCAAGAGATACGAGTTTTACATTTTTCATGGCGCTGTAAAGTTTCCTTCAAAACTGTTTTATTTGGCCAGTAAAAAAAAAAAAAAGGAACCAATTTAAAGGAGAAAACCTTCAATAAATATCAGTGTGGGTGGAACTCAGAGAGGACAAAAATAGAGAGTGGGTAGTAGAGTGACAAGCTTGGGAGAATCCTGACTTGGATCAGCTGTACAATCTCTTCTAATAAAAATCCTCCTGTGCTTATAGGCTTCCCTTGCTGTTGGTGGAGTGACGCTTTTGTCTGCACTGGACCCCACAGTCTGTGAGGGCAGCCACCAGCTCTTCCCACGCTTTGACACCAGCGCCTCACAAAGGTGCTGGCAAATTCAGCACTCCAGTACCATTCGTGGGAGAAGAGGGAGTAGCCAGTGATTCATAAGCCTGTACTCAGCCAGATTGCATTATCCTCCCAGTGATAGTAGGAGAAAGGGGGAAGAAGGAGTACTAAGAGTAGCAATCGTAGTAATAGTACGAGGAGCAGTCATGGTAATAGGAGGTGTGGTTGTTGTAGTAGCAATAGTCATGGCAGTAATAGTCGTAACTGTTTACTGAACACCTGATGTGGGTCAAGTATTGGACTGAATTCTATATGCATCAGCTCATTTGTTCTCATCACAACCCTACAAGCTACTCTTACCACCTCCATTTTACAGATGAGATGTTGAAGCTTAATGAGCTCAGGTAATTGGCTGGGAAGTAGCAAAACTGTGAGTCTAAGGTCAGTCTGACTCCCAGGTTTGTGCTCTTCCACGACCAGAGACAGCTCCTCCTGCAAAGGTTTCCAGAGTGCATTGCTTTGTACCTTTCCAAACGCAACAGGAACTCTGCTTTGACAATTCATGTATAATTTAAGGAAATTCTGAAGCAATTTGAATATTTAAATTATGTCTTATCAAGGCAATATAAAAAAAAAAAAGCTGCTTCTCTTCAATCTACTACGATCCCCCTCTCCCCCAGAATTTCAGTATAATATCTGAGAACTCTCCCATCTCTACTCCATCTCCAAACACCCCCGGCCCCACCCATGCCATCTCCAGCTTCTGGTCTCTCGTTTTGGAGAAGAAATGAGATTCAGGTGGAAAAATACTGGCACAAGCTTGACCGAGGTTCTCTAATAAAGACACTGTGCATTACACATCAGCTGCTGGCTGTTGCCATGGTGACAGCCACACTTTCTCCCAGACAGCTTGGGTCTGAAGGGAGGGTGGACCCTAGGGGAACTAGTGGATTTCTCCAACCTGACAGTCCCTCTCACATTTCCGGTTCCTCTCACCTCCCCCACTCCCAACAGCCCCTCTCCCCCCCCCCACACCCCTGCACTTCCTTAGATGACACTGACAGTGGGTACCAGCAGCCCTCCCCATCATCATTAGTATTTGGCTCTGAGCCCGGTGTTCTGGCAGCACATTCCCCACCTTCCTCGCCAGCCAGTCTCCTTTCCCAGCCTCCCTCCGCCAGCACTGCAGCAGCTACACCAGCAACCTCAACATCAGGGTCACCACCAGGGCCAACAGTGACAAAGCACCCCCTTCCTTCTTGGGTGGACATTGCACCGGCTGATGTCGCACTGTTGTCTGAGCCATTTGGGGTAATAAGATTGTGATTCTGCAAAATGGTGGTGTCCCTTGGGGTGACTGGGTTGCTCAGTTGGTTAAGCGTCTGACTCTTGGTTTCAGTTCAGGTCATGATCTCAGGGCCATGAGATGGAGACCCACATAGGACTCTGTGACACTTGGGATTCTCTCTCTCCCTCTAGCTCTCCTCCTCTCACAAATAAAAATAAATCTTAAAAAAAAAAAAAAAAGAGGGTGTCCCTAGAAGAACAGATAAGGAGAAACACCAGTCCTTGGAGGGATTAAGAGATTCATTGGTTTAATATTTATTGATTTGGTTCTCCTGGTTAGTAGGACAGGGTCAAAATGAGTACAAAATATCCCAGAAAAGTGAGAAAAGAATAAAAAAATTTCCTATGTCGAAGCAGCTTGGAGCCTGGGCACCAGTGGTAGTGGCGATAGTACAGGTGAGAAGGGTGTTGATCCCGATGATGACAACTGACCATTTATTGAGTACTTACTATGTGCCAGACACCATTATAAGCATTTTGCACTTTGCAAGCATTATTTCACAGAATGTTCCCATCAGCTATGCAGTAGCCTGTCCTAGCCAGCTGGCAGCCTCTGCTCCTATAGCTGGTTCCTGGGTGGGATTATAAGACTTAGACAAGTTAAGTGTCTCACCCCAAGGAAGAACAACACCACGAATCCAGAACCTGGGCCATTCCACAAGATAGTTGGCCTGGACTCCTCAAAAATACTGATGTCCTTTACAGAAGGGTAAGGATCTTTCCAAAAAAAAACAAGAGTAAAGAGACTAAGAACCAAATGAAAGTTTTGGTCCTTACCTTTAGCCCTGATATGGAGAATAAAAGCAGTATGAATCACGTGTGAGGCACACATGGTAAAGTTTAAATATGGACTTCATATTAAATGACATTGGGAATCATTGTTAATTTTTACTAAGTGTAATACTAATATTGTGCTTATGTAGGAGAACATACTTGTTTTTAGTTGACACAGGTTGTAATATTTAGAGGAGAAGTGTTGTGATGCCTATAATTTACTTGTGCATGTACTTACTCCATGACGTTTTTTAATAGCCAATTCTCTGATTCTCTGGACTCTAATTCAATTCAGTCATGACGTTAACTACTCAGAGTCAGGTCAGCACAGACCCCACAGGTTAAGGGGTTGGTCCCACAAGACTGCCCCACTTGAGATACCAATCACAAGCCCCAGGTTGTCACCTATACTTCTGACTGCCAGGCTATAAATTCAAGGGTCCACATAGTCCCCTCCTTAGTTTTGATCATTTGCTAGAATGACTCACAGAAATCAGGAAAGCATTGGGCTTATATTTACTAGTGTATGACAGAGGGTGCAACTCTAGAACAGTTAATCGGAGGACCCGCACAGGGCAGGGTAGGGGAGAAGGGCGCAGAGCTTCCCTGTCCTCTCTGGGCACGCCGTGCTCCCGAGCCTCTCAGGGTGTTTGCTAACTCTGAAGCTCTCTGACCCTGGCCTTTTGGAGGTCCTTATGGAGGTTTCATCACATAGGCAGGATTGCTGAAATTGTTGGCTATAAGCGACTGACTCAAATCTCCAGCCTCGCTCCCTTCCCCAGGTGGGGGAGAATGGGACTGAAAATTCCAACCATCTCACTGTGCCTTGATCTTCCTGGTGACCAGCCCCCAGTCCTGGAGCTGTCTAGGGACACCCCTGTCCCCAGTCGCCAGTCATACATTAGCATACACAAGGCACACTTAATATTCCCAGGAATGCAGGGCTTTTTGGAGCTATGTGCCAAGAGTCAGGGACAAAGACCAAATATTGATTTTTGTTATAATATCACACTTATGCACACACACATATATAGCAAATATAGCAAAATGTTAACAACTGTTGAACCCTGGTGGTTCATCATTAGGTTATCAGTAGTATATCACATGGGTTGTAATAGGAATGTTTTTTCCACTTTTCTCTGTGCGTGAAATTTTTCATAACCGTGAATAAAAGTAAAGAAAGGTTGAGTAACTTGTCCAAGGCCCAAGGTCGCATAGCTATTAAGCATCAGAAGTGAACTCTGATCTGAGCCTCCTGGCTTCGAAGCCTGTGTCCCAGAACCCTGTTCTGTTGCTCACCTTGGAGTTACCAGTGGGTTCCCTTTGCAGAGGGCCATGTACTTGGCGACGGTAAGGAAGCAGGTTTTGGCATGATGGGAGAATCCCACCATCTGAGCCATGAAACAACCCTTCAACTCTTCAACAGATATTTTTGTGAGACAGTTATGGGATTGTCAGTGGCTAAAGGAATGCAGTTATGAATGAAAACAGACAGAAGTCCCCATCTCTGTGCAGCTTACATTGCCACCGCTTTAGATTCTTAGCAGCAGAGTCTGGCATCAGCTACCACTTGAAACATATTTCTGGGTGCAGCCTAGGAGGGGAGTCAGGAGCCTAGTCTGTAATTTTTGTAGCATCAAAATATCTGCAGTATCAATAACATCAACATTAGCAATATTATCGAGAGTATTTTTCTTAAAAACACTAAGTCCAAAATTTACTTTCAACATGAGACTTAATAAGCCTGAAAGTATTAAAGTAATCCTGTGGCCAGCCAGGAGCTGTGGCCACCAAGCATTGTAATGGAGGATCGTACTGCATCTCCCTAGCCTGGGAAAAGATCCAAATTCAACATTTGAAGTACGGTTTCTACTGAATGCATATGGCTTTCACACCAGTGTAAAGTCGAAAAGTCCACGTCGAACCATCGTAAAAATCAGGGCCATCTGTATTGGCTGAAACGTCTACTCAATCTTGAAGACATTCCAGGAACACATATGTAGATTTTTTTAAAAGTAAACTAATAGATTATCAACGAATAAAAATAAAACCTTGGGATGTGTGAAAATATTTAGCAGCCTGAGACGAATTACAAAGATCAAAGAGTTGAAAAGAAATGTTTCTCGAGATAACAAAGGTTTACTGCCAAGCAAGCAGCGTGTTTGAAAAACACTCTATACGCAAGGAGATAAAAGGGCAGATGTTAAACCAAGGGTGAAAAGAAGAAATGGGTACAAAGGATCAACTTCATCAAAATTGAAGCTGAAGGCAGGAAAAGCAGAAATGACACAGGAGAAAGTCATATCATTACAACAAAAGAACTTGGGAAATGCAGAGGAAATTAATTAATCAAGAAAGGAAAAAAAGTAAGAGAAGAACCAGATCATGGAGCTTCTGACTTCCTTGTGGGAAAGAGCTGCTAAAATTATTGGTAGAACACAACAAAGGTTCACTCCCAGGAATTGATGAAAGAGATGGGAGGGGCTGCCCAAACTCCCTGAGAGGGGTACCGTAGAGATGATCAAAGCCTGGTTGAGGAGACCTCACACCAGACCTGGAAGCACCATGAGCCTCTCCCCAGGAGCAAATCAACAGAAGGTAGATCATTTTTATTGACAATAACTTTTCACAAAACCCGTTTCCGGGTCCTAAGTGCAGGTCAGTGTCTGAATGTGGGTTAATGAAATGAGATGGGGGTTGGTGGGGAGGGTGGTTGAAAATAAAAACAAAACAGCTGTGGGGGTACGATTATTTGGAAGGCAAGTAAGAATGAAAACGCTGCTGGCAAATGAGTTCTAAGATTTTCCAGCCCTGGGAACCTCTTTCTAAATGCTACTTCCCAACAGAAAGCCATTCAGGTAGAATGCTAAGGTTTACCAATGGTTTACTTTTTATTTCCAACCTGTAGGTGATTTGAAAGTAGAATAGCAGTAAATGATTTGGTGGGCCCACAAACAGGGACGTGCCATTTTTCCTGGGTGGAATTAATAATCTGGGACTAACTGTAAAGGGCTTTTGCAAGTAATAGAGCCTTCTAGTGGTAATGGGGGAAGGTGCAGCATCCTGTCCTGTCCACAGAACACAGTGACACGCAGAAGCATGTACGCTGTTCAGTGTATTCTGACAAAAGCTGACAACTGAAATGTCATCTTTTTAGGCATGGAATGTTCTCTAAAAGCATCCTTCCCCCAACACACACATATATGTTGATCTCAATCTGAGCAATCATGTTCATAAACTTTTTTAGGAATAATCACCAGAAAGTTATGGAAAGGGCTACCAAACTTTTTGGTTAATCCACTCCAATTCTCCAACCAACATGACCAGTTTCGTGCAGTTTTCTGATCCCAAGAGAGTAGGGGAGAGGAAAGAAACAAGAACTCTGGTGGACAGAGAGAACAAATGGAAATTGTAAGAGAAGTATGTGAAGATATTTCACACGACGGAAGCTATGATTCTTCCTACTTATATAATAAATGCCTGAATTTCATAAGATTCCAGGTTGCTAAAGAACACAAATGCATTTCGGCTTTGGAAGAAGATTCACGTTAGATACAGGATGTTGAGTACCACATGGGATCCAGGAATTTGTATCACACCCACCATGGTGCTCCTGGACACCTTCCTTTGTTCACTGGAGGTCACACAGTCTCACAATCACAGCCCAAGAAGATGTGTCCCTCCCAACCCTGGCTTTTCTTCATTCTCTTTCTCCACCTGTTGAAAGCAATCCTTTCCTTCTTGCTCAATGGAATGATTCCCGACCACAGCAACAGAACTGAATGGAAAGGAATTTCTGGCAGCCTCCCAGATGCTAAAATAACTCCAAGGATGGACATTTAATTCAGATAATGCCTCCGAATTCACATATGTGCCAGTGGTGTGAAAGAGTCAAGGGTGATTGACATCCACTATCTCTGCTCCTCAACCTTCTCCTCTTCCCACTCACCACTTCAGAAACTCTTCTTCCCACAGTCTGCCCCTGAAACTCTTCTCATCATGGTCACCGATGACCTCCTTTTTGCACCAAGGAACACATCTTAATTTCTTGACTCTGTCTGACATACCTGATCACTCCTTTATTTTCTGATTCTTTTCTCCGGCAGAAGCGTGGCATCCCCTCCTTGTTTCTCTAACTGCTCTTTTATCTTCTCTTTTCATTTTCCTCCTTTTGTACTTCTCTTTCCTTTCCGCCACCCCTTAGATGTTCCCTCTTGTCAGAATTCCACCAGCCTTCTTTAAAAAAAAAAAAAAAAGATTTTATTTATTTATTTGACAGAGAGAGAGAGAGAGATCACAAGCAAGCAGAGAGGCAGGTAGAGATAGAGGAGGAAACTGAGCAGAGAGCCCGATGCGGGCCTCAATCCCAGGACTCTGAGATCATGACCTGAGCCAAAGGCAGAGGCTTTAACCCTCTGAGCCACCCAGGCGCCCTGATGGAGCTTCCAATACGACCACCATGCCACTGACACCGTATCTTCTATCTCCAGTTCAGGGATCACGTCTGAGTTCCTAGGCTGCTTTCCAGTGGATTGTCAAATATCACCTGGTTGTCCCATACATTCCTTAAACTCAACATGTCCAACATTGGGCTTACTATCTTTCCCTAAGTTTATTCTCCCTCCAGTTTTCTTCCCCTCAGGCAGAGGCACCAGAGTCCATCAGTTACCCAACCCTGAAACATAGGTGTCATCCTGAACTCCCCCTGGTCACAGCTGGGGTGAGTTGACCTATAAAATCCCTTGTGAGGGGCGCCTGGGTGGCTCAGTTGGTTAGGCGACTGCCTTCGGCTCAGGTCATGATCCCGGAGACCCGGGATCGAGTCCCATATCGGGCTCCCTGCTCAGCGGGAAGCCTGCTTCTCCCTCTCTCACTCCCCCTGCTTGTGTTCCCTCTCTGTCTGTGTTTCTCTCTGTCAAAAAAATAAAATCTTTAAAATAAATAAATTAAATAAATAAATAAATAATAAATAAAATCCCTTGTGAGTTGCATGACCATGGTCTCTTGTTCCTTGTGCTCATAATCTCTCTAGTTGCCTTGTGTTGCCTCTGCTATCCTATAAATGCCATGAGGTCTGTCCTCGGCTTGGTCTGTCTTGTTCACCATTTTATCCCAGGACCTAGGATAGTGCCTAGGCACAAAGTGGATGCTCAGAATGTATTTGTTGAATTGATGGACAGCCCCTGCCTTGAACAGGTTACACTTCTTCTCTGTTCTCTCTCTCTTTATACCCATGGTTCATGTGATTGCTGGATTACCTTTCCAGTGGCAGATAGCCTCCAAGATGGTTCCTAATGATTCTTGTCTACTTGTGTTCATGCCCTTATATAATTTCCTCACCTTATGCTTGGGCTGGGCCTAGAGAATCACTTCAAATGCACTGAATATGCCAAAGAAGCGATAGAATGTCACTTCTAAGATTAGGTGACAGACTCTGGCTTCCATTTTGCATTCCTTTTTGTGCTTGCTCTCTCTGAGGGAAGACAGCTACTCTGTTGTGAGCTATCCAGTGGAAAGACCCACATGGCAAGGAACTGAGGAAGATCCTCCAGCCAACAGCCAGCAAGGAGACCTGCCAACAACTGTGTGAGTGAGCTGGGAATTAGAGTCTTCCTCACTTGAGCCATCAGATGAAACTGTAGTCCTGGGCACCACCTTGCCTGCAGCCTTATGGGAGACTCTGATCCACAGAAACTGGAAGATAATAAAAATTGATTGTCTTAAGCTGCTAAATTCCAATGATTTCTTCTGTAAATATAGACAACTACTACTTGACCTAAGGCTTAATTTCAAATTGCAAGCTCTAAACCCTCTAATAGCTTATGTTAACTATGGTATTTTCATACTACAAATGCACTGGAGTGGTTAAGAGAAGCTAAGTCTATTTACACTAACATGAAAAGGTTTTCAAGACCTTGGATTATTTTTATTATTATTATCATTTTTAAAAATATTTTATTTAGTTATTTGACAGAGAGAGACACAGCAAGACAGGGAACACAAGCAGGGGAAGTAGGAGAGGGAGAAGCAGGCTTCCCACAGAGCAGGTAGTCCAATGCTGGGCTCCATCCCGGGATTCCGGGATCATGACCTGAGCCGAAGGCAGACGCTTAACGACTGAGCCACCCAGGTATGTTAAGACACTGGATTTCAATGGGGTGCCTGGGTGGCTCAGTCGTTAGGCAGCTGCTTTCAGCTCAGGTCATGATCCCAAGGTACTGGGACTGAGCCCCACTCAGGCTCCCTGCTCAGCAGGAAGCCTGTTTCTCCCTCTCCCAGTCCCCCTCCTGTGTTCCCTCCCTCGCTGTGTCTCTCTTCTCTGTCAAATAAATAAAATCTTATATAAAAAAAAGACATTGGATTGCAAAATGCAAAATGCAGAGTAATACTTATCATAGGATATCATTCATGGAAAAAAATCCAACACAAGCCACAATATATTGTCTATAGATACATGTAAATGTATGAATGCATGTAAAATGCAAAATAATTCTGGAGGGAAATATATGCACAGATAGTAATGGTTACCTTGGGGTGGTTAAGAAGGACTTAAAGTCGGGGCGCCTGGGTGGCTCAGTTGGTTAAGCGACTGCCTTCGGCTCAGGTCATGATCCCAGAGACCCGGGATGGAGCCCCACATTGGGCTCCCTGCTCAGCGGGAGGCCTGCTTCTCCCTCTCTCGCTCCCCCTGCTTGTGTTCCCTCTTTAGCTGTGTTTCTCTCTGTCAAATAAATAAAAAATATTTAAAAAAAAAAAAGGACTTAAAATCTCTATAATTTTTGAAATTTTAACTCAAAGGATGAATTTATGTATAGCTTTTATAATGAAAAGGGTAAATATTACTCAAAAAGGAAGGAACAAGCATGACGTTTAGTTGTCTAAAATGTAAATTCTTTTAATTAGTAAAGCTTATTCCAATAAAACTCAAGTAGTACAGACTGTATAAAATAAAAGATGAAAGTCTATGATAACTCCATCTCCCCAGTTAACCATTACAGTTTGTTCTATATTTTTCTATACTTTTTTCTAAACCTAATGAATAAAAATGGGATCCTATTTCAGTTACTGTTCTGTAGCCTAATTTTTTTATACTACCCTTATATTGTGTGCATATTTCTATACTCATACATATAGAACCATTATTTTTTTTGCATATGCTGTACTACTGTATATCTTTAGGGGTTATCACAATGCTTGAAGCTTAGTAGTTACTCAAGAAATATCCATTGAGTGATGGACAGTTGGTTTAATTCTGCAGTAGAACATTTTTTCATACTAGTATGACTATTTCCTTGAGGTACATTCCTAAAGATGAAGTCAGAGAGTCAAAAGTGGCGGGGCGCCTGAGTGGCCAGTGGGTGAAGCCTCTGTCTTTGCTTCAGGTCATGATCCTGGGGTCTGGAGATGGAGCCTTGCTTCTGACTCCCTGATCAATGGAGAGTCTGCTTCTCTCTCTCCCTCTGCCCTACCCACTCCACGCTCGCTGTCTCTCATGCTCATTCTCTCTCAAATAAATAAAATCTAAAAAAAGAAAAACAACAACAACAAAAAACAAGCCAGGTTTAGCCAACCTGTAGTGGAGGCCACTTCAGGTACAATGGACCCCCTAGCAGCACACATTAAAGCTGACTTTCTTCTGTGTTCGCCACTCAGAGTCAGGCCTGGGAACAAATGCCCCCTCCTCCTGTTAGGATAAATCTATCATGAGCCTATGTGATCCAGCCTCTGGCACTCGGCTCCTTGGCGCTGGGAACTTCAGCCTCTCTGGCCTTTTCCCAGTTCTTTCAAGGGGCCAACCTCTCTACTGCCTCATGGCTTCCAGAAGGGCACTTCCCCCTGTCCTGAAGGCACCTGCCCACTGTGTGATCATGGGATTGCATCTGTCTTCCTTCCCACTGTACTTTTGAGGCCTAACATAGTGCCTAGCATACGGGGAGTGCTCAATAAATGTGCCTCATACTTAACCCCATACCAGTGCCTTGAGGTAGATGCTTATATAACAAGGGGAAAACCGAGGCTCAGAGAGATGACTTAACTTGCTCAAGGTCACACAGCTGGCTTTGGAGGCTTCAGCGTGCAATGCTCTCTGTTGCCTAGAAATCTCACATATTCTGGTGCTGCCATCAACCGTCTGCAGACCTTGGGCAGGTCCCTTAGTCTCTCTGTGTCTCAGTTTCCTTGTCAGTAAAATGGGCATGATAGTTGTTATAACAAGGCCTTTCTCACTGGCTTGTCATGAGGATTAAATGAGTTCATAGACCAACAGTGTGTAGAAATGTGTCTGGCATTAGTCCTTGTCAGCATGAAGCTCTCAGCTGTGAAGGAGACTGAGGAGATCTTAGGTCTGGGCAAAAACAATGGCTTCCTCCTTTAGCCCAGGGAGGGGGGGTGCAACGTTGCCCCCAGAGACCTTGAGGGCGGCACAGGCTCGCACAGCCCTTGGAGGAGAGGCCCCTGGGCATTTCTAGTGAAAAGCAGGACCTCTCAGACTAGGAGGTGAGGCTACTCTGGCTTCTTTGGGGTTAAGTCCAACCAGAATGTGTTTATTTTCCCCTGTGTCTGGAAGGGCCTCTCTGGTCTCCATGGCAACGTGATTTCCTGTCCTGGTTTTCCCTTGGACGAGATACCTGCTAAATGCAGGGGCGTCTGGGCTGAAGTGTGGGGCGGAGGCCAGGGTTGAGGCAAGCCACTTGAATTGCCTCCCCACGCCTGCCGAGTGGGCCGCCCAGCCAGGCCATGTCACAAGAGCCTTTGTTTACCGGCCCAGACATCCAACTTGAGGGTGACGTCATGGAATCCAACCCGAATCCTTGCTATGCCCCATTTTCTCTCTGTCTTCCTTTTCTAGGGTTTTGTTTCTTCCTGCGGCTGAGGACATAGAGGCTCACATGCATCCCCAGTTTGGGAAGGATGCTTCTAAGTCCCCCTTATCACTGGAAATTTTACTAACAGTCATTCATTCATTCATTAATTCATTCATCTTTCTTTTCTTTTTTTTTTTTAGTAGTTTTATTCATTCAACAAACACTTGGGTACTAGATTAAATGCCAAAACTGTGCTGGAACTGAAGAAAGGAGCAAAATGGGTTGGGTCTTTAGTCTTGAGGAGCCTGTCCACTGGAGAGTGGGGACAGGCATGCGGATGGCTACACACTATGCAGTATGCCTTATGCCTTCACAGAGGGTTCTGCAGGGCCATGTGGAACCACGAAGCTTGGCCTCTGCTGCCTGCCTGCATTCAGATTCAGCTCCTAAACTCCATGGCCTTGGGCAAACCTTGGTCTTCTCATCTATAAAATAGGGATAGCCACTTGGGGGCATGACATAGCATGATGGTTAGGGATGTGCCTTCTGGTGTTGCATTGACTGGTTCAGGCTTCAGCTCTACCACTTATCAGCTCTGTGTCCTTGGGCAAGTTAGCTAACCTCTCTGTTCAGTGGAGACTGTCCTAGCACCTGCTACACAGAGCTGCTTGAGGTTTAAATAAGTCAGTGCACGCACCTAGGGCAGTATTCTTAGATTTGTTGAATTATTGCCGTGACCTCAAGGACCCTGGACCCAGAGGAGGGAAATGCTTGCTTTCCGTGGAGAATTGGAGGTTGAGCAATGGGAGAGGCCTTACCAGAGGAGGTAGCACCTAGATAATTAGCTACTTAACATCTATACCTCCCCTACTTCCCTGAGGTCAGGGATCATATCTGCATTATTTCCCCATCTTATTCCCACCTCCAAACACAGTCCATGGAGTAAGAGATCAGTGAAAATGTGAACAACTGAATGGCCAAAGGATAAGTCTAACCTCCTTGTCATGCATACAATTTGACTACCATTGTGATAGTTAATTTTTATGTGTCAACTTGCCTGGGCCACAAAATGTTGAGATACTCGGTTAAACATTAGTTCTGGATATATCTCTGAGAGTCTTTCTAGAGTGATTATCATTGGAACTGGTACAGTGAGTAAAGCTGATTGCTCTACCTGGTGTGGGTGGGCCTCACCTAATCTATTGAAGGCCTGAATAGAATAACAGACTGAATAAGAAATAATTTTCTTTCTCTGCCTGACTGTCCTTAAGCTGGGACATCCGTCTTCTGCCTTCAGACTCAGACTCAGGCTGAGATTTATACCACTTGCTCTTCTGGGTCTCAGGCCTTCGGACTCAGACTAGGACAATACCA
This sequence comes from Spilogale gracilis, assembly GCA_004023965.1. Lineage (NCBI taxonomy): Eukaryota > Metazoa > Chordata > Mammalia > Carnivora > Mephitidae > Spilogale > Spilogale gracilis. The sequence continues at coordinate 2,382 of PITA01027745.1, read as the reverse complement.
TTGGCTCTCCTGGGTTTGGATTTCTCATCCTCCATAATCATGTGAGTCAATTCCTTATCACAAATCTCTTAATCTATACATCCTATTAGTTCTGTTTCTCTGAAGAACCTTGAACCATCATTCAATTAATCTAATTTCTGGAAATTCTTCCTAGCCCACCACCCTAGGCTCTAGTTATAACAAACCTTAAGATGCCATGGATTTATAGACTTTTCCAACTTTCGTGGACATTGTTCTTTCCTTTCCTAGCAGGTGGAAACCTACTCATTCATTTACTCATCTACAGACATTTATTCAAAGTAACAACTGTGATTATCAAAACAATGGTGTATGGGATGCTATGAAATAAACTGTAAAGGAAGTTGTGCTGTCCCTTCAGCACATTTTCTGCATCCTCTGTGACATTCTGAAGCACCTTGAGGCATTGACCCTCAGCTCCAAGAAGCAGGCAAAGGGAGAATTCTGATTGATAAAAACCAATTTTGATATTTAATCTTTTATATCAGTGATTCAGAAATCTGGAATCCAAGAATGGCATTTTCTCGGAGAAAGCATTTGGTTTAAGGATGGGCAATGACCCAACTCAGTCTATTGAGGCCCGATGAGTTAGACAGGGGCTCACGATGCACAAGATACATTGGTCCCTCCTCTTCTAGACATTGTTGGGTGAGGAAGTGAGGCCAGCACAGAGGCTGTTTTCTCTATAAGCCTATGAATGAAATCTAGGTAGGACTGAGCCAAGGCCAGTGAGGTAGGAGCCACTGGGTCAAATCGGACTTGAAGTCCACTCCATACCTGGACTCTTGATTGGATTTGATTAGTTTACACATTGTTTAGGCCAGTTGGAGGTATGTTTTCCAGTAAATAAATAAATAAACAAAAACAAAAACCCAGGAACACCCTAACTGGTATAAACATGTAGTCTGAAGACCAAACTAGCCATCAAGAGGCAACATGGGATCTCCCAAAGGAGGGTAATATGACCAGATCGAACGCTTTGAAAAGAGCCCTCTGGTGGCAGTGAGGAAAGTGAACAGGATTTAAGAGTAGAGGCAAGGCCATGCTGTAGGATGTCTGGTGTGGGTGTCGACCAAGGACAGTGAAGGTGACACTAGGACTGGAAGTTAAAATAGACACATTGACGAGGATTATTCCTCAGACTCCAAGTGCTCTGAGACTGTGGGACTCTTAGGACAGACCAAGAGAAAATTTAGGAATATTCCTTCATTCATCCGACACGTTTTTTTGAGCACTTCTGTGCCAGCACTGTGCTAACTGCTCGCAATACAGCAGTGAACGAGACAGACACAAATTGCTGCCCTTGTAGAGCCAACGTCTTAGTAGAGGAAAAGACAATAAAGAAAATGAAGAACTACACATATAAAATGGGTTATATGGTGCAGGAGGGAGCCTGCTTCTCCCACTCCCTCTGTGCGCTCTTGCTCTCTCTCTCCAATAAACAAATCTTTTTAAAAATTTTATTTATTTATGAGACAGTGAGAGGGGGAACACAAGCAGGGCGAGTGGGAGAAGGAGAAGCAGGCTTCCTGCTGAGCAGGGAGCCCGATGCAGGGCTCGATCCCAGGAACCTGGGATCCTGACCCGAACTGAAGGCAGCCGCTTAATGGCTGAGCCACCCAGGCGCCCCTCCAATAAATAAATCTTTAAAAATTTTTTTAAAATATTGTGGTATGGTGATCCATCCTGTGAAGAAAAATTCTGAAAAGGGAAAAGGAGTAAGGAGTTCGACGGGAAATTACTTAGCCGGAGGTTCCCAATCCATGCCCCTGAAAAGTAGAGGTTTTTCTTAACAAAAGGCTTTGAGGAATGGTGCCTTTCTGTATTCTGTGGCTGACTAGGGACACAAAAGTAATTACTATTATGATAAAATAACCCAAGTGTGTATTGGGTGCCCACTACATGAAAATCCAAAGCATTATTCCAGTCTGCTCACAAACATTATTTTACTTAGTCTCCATTTTGTAGATGAGGGAACCAAAACCCAATGATGAAAAGTCAGCCACCCAAGATGACATAGTGGCATTAGTTCCGGACCTGGGTCCATTCAACAGCACCCCGCTTTCCTTTTTGATTGTATGATGCTAACTTAGTAGGGTCCAAAGTCATGTTTCTCAGCAGCTACTAGTAGAAAAGACAGGGAAAGAGAAAGTGAATTCAACTACGCCTCCGTCAGAAAGGATGAATACCCAACTTTTGTAGCAACATGGACTGGACTGGAAGAGATTATGCTGAGTGAAATAAGCCAAGAAGAGAAAGTCAAGTATCACATGGTCTCACTTACTTGCGGTGCATGAGGGGCAAACTGGAGGACAGTGGCAGAAGGAAAGCAAATGGGAACTAGGGTAATCTAGGGAGGGAAAC
>PITA01027744.1:0-20492 GCA_004023965.1 Spilogale gracilis | reverse complement strand
AGTTAGCATGTTATGTAATGTTCATACAGCAAAGGAATAAAACGTTAAACACAACAACATGAATGAATCTAAACAACACTGTGCTGAGTAAAAGTAATCAAACATGATTGCATTTGTATGACATACTAGAAAAGACAGGGCAGTTGGGTGCTTGGGGACAGTGGTCATGAAAGAAGAGTGTAGCTACATGACTGTATACACATTGTACACTTCAAAAAGATGATTTTAGGGGCACCTGAGTGGCACCATTAGTTAAGCATCTGACTCTTGATTTTGGCTCAGGTCATGATCTCTGGGATTTGAGATGGAGCCCTGCATGGGCTCTGTGCTGGGCAAGGAGCCTGCTTAAGATCTCTCTCTCTCCCTCTCCCTCTCACCCTGCCCCTCTGTGGGCACTCATTCTCTCTCTCTCTCTCTCTCTCTCTCTCTCTCTCTCTCTCTCTTCCTTCCTCTCTCTCCCTCTCTCTCTCAAAAAAAATAAAAGAAAAAATGATTTTATTCTATATGTTATGTCTGATAAACTAGAAAAAGAAGTGTGGGAATATACTCATGAAAATTACTATTAAAAAGTCATTGTTTGGATGTTTTTACCATGCCAAAGTCACAGAATCACTGGCCCTTTAGTATCATCATCACCTCTGATAGATGGGACTTTCAGAAAAGACACTTCTTGGCTTTAATCAGTCCTTATTGATTGGTGTGTTGGACCTATATATCCAATATTCGAGAGTGCTCAAGTTTTTGGCATAGAAACTGAATCTTATCTCTCTTCCATGTGTGTGAAGTGTAAACAACAAATGAAAAAGGAGTGAGCTAAACAATGTGCAATAAACAGCAAAATCAAAGAACTTTGTAACAATAAGCTAAAGTACCATCACATCAGCAACTGTCTCATGGTTAAGACTTGTGGGTCATTATACGCTTCAGAGAAGCACAATTTTCAGCTTACATAATGGGTACGGATCTGCGTTTCCATTCAGCCAACGTTTATGGAGTCCTCTCAAAGTACTAGACATTTTTTGAGATCAAGTTCAAAAGCAGGAGACATTTTGTTAGGGGTTCAAAGATTGGGACACACAAGAACCTGGTACTCAGAAGCTCTTTCTATCCGGTACTTCTTTCTTTGTGTTGGGTTCATTCATTCTTTTTCTTGTGTCCATCCCTCCACCTACAAAATACTGCCAAGGTTTCATGTGGAGGAGAAAGCTCAAGCTGAGGAGAGTCTGTGAGGGAAACAGGCCCTGAGGCAGATGGGAGGTGCTGCTGGACCAGGAGCACGTGCCTCCTCAGATCTGCTCACTGCCCTTGACCCCAGGGCTTGAGCACTTGCTGATTGCTGCCACCTGGCTGAGCCTCCCAGCACCTCAGGCTTTTTCAGCTTCCCTTGGGGATGAGGACCAGGAAGAGCAGGAGGAGCAAAGCCTCCATTTCACCTGACCTCCCCCAGCCAGACGGACTCTGGTTCCCAAACACTTCTAGATGCAGGTAAAGAACCACACTAGTGTTTCTGGCAGGTGTTCCCACAGGTCAGGCAACACAGCCTAGAAGAAAAGTGCAGCAGCATCAACATCCCTGAGGGAGGTTTTGAGCAGTAAGAACCAGGCGATGGGAAAAAGCCAGCAGAGAGATCCCCCTTCTTCCTGCCCTGCATCAGAGCTCAGGGAGGCATGGTGTTTCTGCCCGGCCTGTCTAGAAGACATTCCACTTGGTCAAGCCCTAACTGTATTTTTTGCCAAGTTGTGGCCAGGGGGGTGGGAATGGGGAGGGTGGGGGGCACTAACTTGAATGTGCTTTTCCCTTTTTCTTGTATTACATCTTCTTTTCCCTCTTACTGACTGCCTGGAAAATGGTCTTGGGCTCTGTTTTCTACAGAACCCAGTTAAGCCAGAGATGCACACATAGAAGAGAGAATCAATGGTAGAACTTAAGAGTCAGAAGAGTTTTTAAAGACCATCCAGCTCAAACTCCCACCCAACAGAGGAAACTCTCTCACATGCTTGGGCATGTCTAATAAAGGGATACTCACTTCCTGGAGAGTCTGTCCTTCCCATTGTAGAAAACACAGTCGATGGAAATTTTTTCCTTGTATTGGGACACAAATCTGTTTTGGTAACTTTTACTCATTGGTTCTAGAGTTTGCATCTTCTACTTGAGTGTCAAGCTTTAAAGAAAAGCATGGTCCCAGAACTACCCATTTGAAACACTAATCCTCAAAAGCAAGACGTAGAAATTACTCTGTTAATAAGGACATGTGTGTTATCCATTCCTATCTTACTACAAAAAAATAAAGACGATATAACCAAAATAAATTAGATTACTTAATTCTTCCCAGTTAACCAATTGGCAAACAGGTGCTGGCTATATCTTGCCAATTTGCATCACTTTCCCCCTCAATGTTCCAAATGAAATTTAAGTTGAGTAAAAGGAGATCAAGCTGTTACATGATGCTTCTCTAGAGACTGCACTTCAGGCCTGGTTGGTCATTGATGCACCCAGTCACTCTCCTGCAGGGTCCCTGTTCCCCCTCTGTGTCTCCACTCGTATTCCACCTATCTTCTTTTTTTCTTTTTAAAGATTTTATTTATGTATTTATTTGACAGAGAGAAACACAACTAGAGAGGAAACACAAGCAGGGGGAGTGAGAGAGGGAGAAGCAAGCTTCCTGTCGAGCAGGGAGCCTGATACGGGGCTGGATCCCAGGACTCCAGGATCATGACCTGAGCCAAAGGCAGATGCTTAATGATTGAGCCACCTAGGTGCCCCTCCACCTATCTTTTTACTAAGAGAGGGAGGGAGGTGGGGAAAGGGAAGGGGGAGAGAGGGAGAGAGAATCTCAAGCAGGCTCCACAGCAGCATGGGCCCAGTGTCACAAACCTAAGATCATGACCTGAGCAGAAATCAGGAGCCAGACTGAGCCAGCCAACTGAATCACCCGGGTGCCCCTCTATGCCCCTCTACCTGTTTCGATCTTGACACTCTCTGCATTGTGTTAGAGCTCTTGGCTCATACCCACTCCTCCCCCATTAGGTTATGGCTCCTCAAAAGTCAGAACAGTCTTTTTCATATTCTGCTTACCCCCCTGCCTCTGATCCCCCGATGAAGCCAGCCATCCTCTGCAGAGTAGGCCTCAACTGTGATGCCTGGATTCATTAATAATCTTCCACTCCCATGTCTAAGATTATTTATGTGGGGAGACCTGTTTCTCGGTCAAATTGAGGTGATTGGGGCTGAACAACCGACAAAAACATCCAAAATTTTTATGAGTTTTTCTAGAAGTGAAAGGAAATGTAAAGTAAAATATTTTTTGGTATTTCTAGTAGCGTTTGTGTCAGTGGTTTGAACTAGATTTGTGGAAAAATGTTATTCCTTTATCCATTATATATATCTTATCAATTATATATCTATATCCCTATATATATCTTATATATCATATATATAATATATGTGTATAATTTTTAAGTAATCTTTATACCCAACATGAGGCTCAAACTCACAACCCTGAGATCAAGAATCTCATGCTCCACCAACTGAACCAGCCAGGTGCCTTGAAAGACTGTTTTTTGTGTTTTTTTTAAAGATTTTCTTTATTTGAGAGAGAGCATGATAAGGGAGGAGAGGGAGAAACAGACCCCCCGATGAGCAGGGAGCCCAACAGGGGCCTCAATCCCAGGACCCTGGGGTCATGACCTGAGCCCAAGGCAGATGCTTAGCCAACTGAGCCACCCAGGTGCCCAAGACTGTTACTTCTTAACTTTCTTTTTAATCTTAACTTGTGCCTCTTTCATGTTTGTGACAATGGGTTCTTTCTCCTCCGGACAGAGCTCTTTGGTCCTTTCCTCGTTCCCTGAATGTCTGCATCATGCTATAACACATTAGCCATGCAAATTGTGCTTTATAGAAAAGGCAGCCCCACAATGTAAACACTTAATAGTTTCATTTCCAACACTACTTACGTTGACATATTTCCCAGAACTTAAAGTTTGGCATCTTTGCCATTTTCCCTCTGTTGCTTACAAGCTCTAAGTGCAGAGACATGTTTGTATGTGAAGGTCGTGCCACTAACTTATTTGTGGCAGAATGTCTGCTTCGATTCCATTTTCTCTCAGTGGTGATGAATTTGTGCTTCTCCATCCACCTCTATCAGCCCTTCCTCTTGTGAGGAACCATGTGCATTTGTCAGAAAGCTAGCTTAATTTAAGACTGGGATCTGTGGCGTTGAGTAAAATGAAGGTGCTGACCTCCTCTGAGCCCCCTCTCATCAGGCTGGCACGTGAGGACACCTGCCTGGTGTGATGTGATGAATGTTTAGAGGGTCTCCCAGAGGAAAGTTCACTCTTCTTTATCCAGAATCACATTTGGGTGGCTCACCTCTTTCACTGCTAAAAGCAACAAGCATTCAATAAAAAAGCAGGGAGGTACCGGAGAAGGTTACTTTAAGGACATTCCCAGCCATTAATACCTCTGTTCTATTTAACTTCTCAGGTTTGCCAGGAATGTGGCAGGTCCTTGGGAGAAGATTTGGATGGGGCAGGGCAGGAAGTGTCCGGGGTGTCTCTTGAGCCTGGGATGATGCTAAGTGAGTAGAGCCCACAGGGGACAACTGTAGGGGTTCATGCTTATAAAACAACAAAAGGTAGCGGGACCCAGGGGCTTTAAGGGGAAGCCCGGGGCCTCTGAGGGAATGTTAGGGATGCAATTTTGCCCAACACCAGTCCTTCCTGACAACAGCTGCAGCAGCCCACCATATTACTCACAACCAAATAGCAGGAAGCAGGGACAGGGACAGAGCACAAAGCATTAGATGACGGCAATTAGAAATTCCAGCCTAGTTCTGTTCATTAGAGATGGTGTTTGTTAGAGCTGCCTGGGATCTGTCTTGGTAACAAAATAAACAACCACACTCTCTCTCTCCCTCCTCCCTCTCTCTCTCTCTCTCTCTCTCTCTCTCTCTCTCTCTCTCACACACACACACACACACACACACACACACACCGAAAAAGAAACCACTTAAATCACGTATTTAATATTTTATGCCATCTACAGTGGAAATACTCATTGACTCTGGAGTCGGCTGGACTAAAGCAATAGCTTCCCATGTTTGGATAGATTGTGAAGTATACTATCTTTCATCCTGCAAAGTAATACCTGGGCAAAGACCTCCAGATTTTCACAGGAAGTGACAGTGAGCTTGTAAGAATGCCTGCTGCCTCACTCTGTGTTCATTTAGTAGCAAGTAAATGAGGGGCAGGGGCAAAATGCTTTTCTTTCTGTATGTAGCAAGTGGATGTGTGGGGAGGGGGGCGTTAGATATGCTCACCTTTCTTCTATCTGTGAGAAAGGTCTCTGCTTAACACAAATCTGTATGCAAAGCCAGAGGGGGATAGTGGGTGGCAGAGAACATAGCCACAAGGCATAATTTAGCCATTGATTAAAGTTAAGATTTGCTTCTGAAGGCAAATCCTTCATGTTACCCTTTTAATGAGACACTGGACACTGTGTACAGATAGTACTGGGAAGAATTAGTGGAGAAAGTCCCTAACCAGCTTTTTGCCTTTTATAGAGTTGGTGAGACTTTCCACAGTAGCTATTGATGCTTTTAAGAATTATTCCAAAGAGTTATAACATAACTGTGAAGTTGTCTGCAATCAGTGTCCATTAGTGCCATGATGGTAAAAGTGATACAACTGGGAAGTGTGTTAGAATTGTCCAGAGGAATTCTAATTATCTTACTGTGGTTTTTTCTTTGTCACAATCAACATCATCATCATCATCATCATCATCAACAACCATGTATTGAGTATCATGACAGTTAGTATACTGATAGTCACTTGAGCTACAAAAAATAATAATAAAGGTATAAAAGCATAATATCTACTTTAAAAGGAATATACCAACTTTCATTATAGGCAATTACCTAGAATGGATAACTATATATGAATATGAACACACACACACACACACACACACACACATATGATATATACATCTGGTTTTTTTATTTCTCGAGTCATAGCATTGTTTTCAGGATTAAATGAGATAACTCAGCTAATGTATTTTCTGCCTGTCATGAAGTATCCAATAAATGCTAATTCCACCTCCACCTCCCATAAGCATGAATGAAGAATGAAGGCACTGGGGAGTTTCATTTGGAGAAGAGAATGAATAGAGATCTTTCCCTTCTAAATAACCACCTCCTGAGAACACCATATGCTTTTGGGGAAGGGGATAATTTATAGGTATTCTTGGCCACTGAGAGGAAGCAACAATGAGTGTTTGGATGAGGCTTAGCAACATCTTGGGCATGGCTGGCCAATTTCTAACCATGCCCAGATCTCCATGAAGAAATATGCTCACTTGGTGGGATCACCAAGTAACCCCTCATGAGTGATGGAGGGGGGAGGCTTCTTCAATCACAATAGATGGACCTCAAGCATTCACATAACTTTCCTATTGCCAGAGTTATCCCTTCATGATGCTCAACTAATGCTTGATACTGCCTTCATTTCTCTCTATGTGGTCCCTACAGATAGGTTTCTCCTACCTCTGGTCCCTCCAATCTCCTCCATGAATTTGTGCCATCACCATCTCCTTAACTCATACAGTGATTATAGCTAAAACTGTATCATGATCCATTCAGAATCTTCCATTTTGAATCTCAAGAATCAATTCTGGAGATCATAAAGATGGAACAGTAACTTTGAATTCACTTTTGCATCCCAGCTTTAACAATGATGATTCTTCTCAAGGTTGTGTGTCTTCTACTATCTGTTGGGATGGCAGAAAAAGGAAGGGTGAAAAAGAGCAAATACATAATGATAAAGAATTCAGAATACTGTACAGCTATTAAGATTGTTTCCAAATTGGAAATTTTTGTTGTTGTTGCTGTTGTTGTTGTTTTTTCCAAATTGGAAATTCTATGGTTTCTTGACACAAACCAGATTCACAGTCCCTCTAAAGAGACAGAACATATATAAAGAACCAACAGCATAGGGAATAACTAACATGAACTGCTGGACAAATGACTTAAAGAAAAATTCAAGAGAAGCTAGGAAGTAAGAAAGACCAAAGTGAGCTGGGCCAATCTCTTGCATTGGTAAAGTTTTTCACATATTAGGGGATCACTTGCATTTATATTTAATTCTATTTCTGTCATCATAGGAGGTTAATAGAAGATATGGAGAAGTAAATAGGATTGCAATACCTGAAATGAGCTTTGGGGGCTGATATATATGATGAGCCCAGTGAGTAGTTCCATGCTGGATTGTTCCCCTTCATCCAAACCCAGTTGGCTGGGATCCTGACATCTTAGCTGGGTCTTTCCTACCCCCTTCTACATGTCAGTCTCTGTCTAAAGACTTCTGAATAAACAGATTCTATAAATTCATGAACAGGCCCACCTGGTCATGGTAACACTGGCTATCTGGAACCTACTGACATGGCCAACTGGGATTAAGCTCTCCCTTCTTACCACCAACAATTATGCTGTATGTGGTTCCACTAGTGTCCAGCCTCTTTCACAGGCCAGCTCCTTATAAGCCTATCTCCAGGGTGAGGAATTCAGCTCTTCTTACAGCCTGGTTTTCTCCACCTCCTACAAAGCTTAAATGTTAAGTCATTAGCTTGACCTATGGTCAAATATTTTTCATTGGCAAAGAATTGGGAATTTGGGGAATTCAGTGATAAGAAAGGGTAGTTCAGTACTCTGTATGAATGAAATATGGGATGAATGAAGGGAAGAATGACCAAATAAATTTTGGTCAGGATTTATAAATACCCAAAAGATAGTAAATGGATAATAAGGAAATATTATAAATAACTTTATTATGATTACTTTGATATCTTACATGAAACAAATACCAAAGTCACTCAAAAATAGATACCTTGAATAGCCCTACATATTTTGAAATTGAATATTTATTTATTTATTTATTTATTTTTGAATTTTTATTTATTTTTAAGACCTTATTTATTAGAGAGAGAGTACAAACGGGAGGCCGGAGGGGCGGAGAGAGAGGGATAAGCAAATTCCCCATTGAGCAGAGTGCCCACTCCGGGGCTCAAACCCAGGATCCTAGAAATATGACCTAAGCCAAAGGCAGATGCTTAACCAACTGAGCCACCCAGGCACCTCTGAAATTGAATTATTAATGAAAAATATTTCCACATAGGAAACTTCAGGCCCAACTGGCTTTAATAGTGAATTATATCAAACATTTACAGTAGATAAAATACCAACTTAACAAATTCTTCCAGAAACAGAAACCACAGATCAACATCCCTTATGAAAATACATGTAAAAACCATTAACAAAATTGTAGCATGTAGACTATATATATGAAGTTAATACATGATGATCAAAGGAATAATTTCCAGGAATATATGGTTGGCTTTATATACAAAGAATCATTGTAATTTACTTGCCGACAGAATAAAAGAAAAAATATGTAATCAGGAAAAGGATTTAATAAAATTCAATTCTTATTCATGATAAAACCACTCAGCAAAGCAGGAATAGATGAAAACTTCCTCAAGCTGATGGTGAGCATCTGTGAAAAACTCAAGTTAACAACATACATTATGGTGAGCAAGTGAATACTCCTAAGATCAGAACAGGACAAGGACTTCCATTCTCTCTGCCTCTGTTGTATGATAGATGGATGAATTAGCTACTGCAATAAAGCAAGGGAAAAAAAAGGAATTGACATTGGAAAGAAAAAAAAAAAAACCTCTGTGTTTATTTGCAGATGACAAAAGCATATACATATGAAATTCTGGGGAATCTACCTAAAAACTATCTGAACCAATATGTGACTTTAGCAAGGCTCCAGGATACAAAGTCCTCAAACAAAAATAAGTGCTTCTATGTAGTAATTATAAATATTTAAAAGTTAAAGTTTTAAAAATATCATCATCTGCAGTAACATAAATAAAAAAACAAAATACTTAGGGTAAAAAACTTAAAAACATGTATAAGACCTGTAGAGTAAAAACTATAAAACTTTGCTGAGAGAAATTAAAGAATAGATATAACACGTTAATGGATAAGAAGGCTCAATAAAGGGCGCCTGGGTGGCTCAGTGGGTTAAGCCTCTGCCTTCGGCTCAGGTCATGATCTCAGGGTCCTGGGATCAAGGCCTGCATCGGACTCTCTGCTCAGCAGGGAGCCTGCTTCCTCCTCTCTCTCTGCCTGCCTCTCTGCCTAATTGTGATCTCTCGCTCTTTAAATCTTTTTTTAAAAAAAAAAAAAAAAAAGAAGAAGAAGAAGTGCTAACACTGAATTGATAAAATGTCTCCCAGAACAATTATTTGAATGCCCCAACTAAAAATGGAGCAATTGTATCAATAGACAATTCCCAAAAGTATATAAGCACATGGAGAGGTATTCAACATCATTAATCAGCATGGAAATGCAAATTCAAACTACAGTGAAATACAAACAGCCACTCTAGAAAATAGTTAAGCAATTTCTTAAAAAGTTAAATACACATTTACCATATGACCTAGAAATTCTACTTCTAGCTGTTTACCCCAAAGAAATGAAAACATATGTCCCCACAAAGATATGCATGGGAATGTTTAGAGTAGCTTTATTTGGAATAGACCGCTCCCCCCCAAAAGAACTTAACTTTCCTTTCATAAAAAAAAAGTTTTATTGGGCGCCTGGGTGGCTCAGAGGGTTAAGCCTCTGCCTTCGGCTCAGGTCATGATCTCAGGGTCCTGGGATCAAGTCCCACATCGGGCTCTCTGCTCGGCAGGGAGCCTGCTCCCCCCCTTCTCTGCCTACCTCTCTGCCTATTTGTGATCTGTCAATAAATAAATAAAATCTTTTAAAAAAAAGATTTATTTAACAGAAACAAATTTAATAGATATTTGGAAATAAATGTTAGAGTAATTTTAGAAATTAGACCTAAAAGTTTAGAAATGATATCAAAAAATTCACTAATTTTGTGGAAAAATACTGTAGTACATCCATGCAATGGAACACTACTCAGCAATAAAATGGAGTGAATTATGAATATACACAGTGATATGAAAGCATCTCAAAAACATACAATGCTAGTAAAAGAAGTGAGAGGAACCAGTCTCAAAAATCTATGAGTTGATTCCATTTTTATGACATTCTCACAAAAGCCAAATCACAACAGTAGGCAAAACTTATTTGCTGGGGCGGCAGGAGGTTTTAAGGAAACTTGGGGGTGATGGAAGTGTTTTTTATCTTGATTGTGGTGGTAGTTAGATAATTAGATACATTTGTCAAATCTCATTAGACTGTATAGCTACAATTATGTGATTTATTGTCTGTACATTATATTTCAATGAATCTGACAATAAAATACTGAATATATAATCTCTGATGTCTCTGTACTATATTTAAACTCTATTTTTAAAAATCATCTCCCTTTATTCAAAAGCTATCTTGTGAGAAATTTAGAAAAATACAGGAAGGAATGTAGGAGGGTGGGAAATAGGGAGGAAGGAAGGAAGGGAAGGGAAGGAAAAAGGGAGGGAGGGAGGCAGGGAAGGGAGAAAAAAAACAGCTATAGCTTATCTGATTGAAGCACAGTTTGGAACCCTGAAGCCCTGTCCATTGAGCCACCCCTCTTACTCCCCTTCCCCTACTAACTCCCAGACCTGAGGTCCATGGAAAAAGCCTCTGAGACTCAATTTGAAAATTACTGTTTCTGAGCAACTCTTGGTTCATGGAATATGGGAAGACAGTGATCAAGCTGTTTGAATTCTGCATTTCACATTTAATTTCTGAGTAAGTTTTTCTCAATCTAAAAATCCCGAAAGCCTGAGAATACCTTTACCATTCCATCTACTACAGCTACGTACTCTAAATACCTGTGAGTATAATCCCCACCTAATAAATTAAAGTTAATGCATCTTATTAAAGCTTTATTCATCCCCTATGTCTGTTCACTTTGCTAAGTGACAGTAGGTGATGCCATTCATGGTTTGAAATTTGGTTTTACTCTTCAACTGTCCATTGCTTAAATTTATAATAACCAAAGGCCTTTCCAAGCATGTAGCTGTAGGGAAGGGAGACAACTTTACAAAGTCATGGGGAGCACTTATTACCAACACTATAGAACCAAGGGTATGAAAAGCTATAAAATGGAAAAAATGGTATAGTAAAACCTCAGGAATAAAACACTGGCCAATTAACTTTGTGTATGAAAGCTGAAGCCATTCCTACCAGGCAAGAAGATGAATCCAGCTGTGTTCTGCTCTTTAATATACTGAGAAGTAAAATACCAAAAAGAATTATGACAAATAAACCTTGGTCTTTTCTAAAACTCCAGAAGCACAAGGAATATTGTCTTTATACGAGTATAGTATTGTTAACCTCTGAAGCTCTGTGGTATATCTTGAAATGGCCATAAAGCTGGTGTTTACTGCTCATTTTATTTTCCTCAATAATTGTACCATAGCAATGAAGGACTGAGCTGAGAATGGAAGACAATGGATTCATCTCTTTCCTGGCCACCCATTCTCTCCATGAGAATGACGTTGGGCAGGTCATTTGACCTCCCTGAGCTTTAGCTCTTATTTGCAAAAGGAGGTTATTAGATTAAATAGCCTCCCCCATTGCTCTTTATACTAGAAACACAATGGCCTTGTAACTCTGCCAATGTTGGCCCCAACCATGCCCACCTTCTCCTTGACCCCTGCCTCACTGCATTTTAGAGATGGGCAAGATTGCAGAACGGAGATGGGGAGAACTGGAAGAGGAAGTAAAGTCTAAGGCAGGTTTAAAGCCAGCAATAAAAATTAGAACAGCAGCTGACTTCATTTCATTCCTTTCCCCTTCTTGCCCCAGGTCATGTTCAGATCAATAAGAAACCCAGGAAAGGTATCTAGGCAGAAGTCATTACCTCCCCACCACCAGATATACTCCTATGTGAAATGTATGAAATGAGGAGAGGAAACCCAGGAAACTTTTCCCCACATTGCTCATAATTTACTTTCACACTCTGGAGAGAGAAGAAATCAAGGGAAAGGCACTGAGAAAGAGCCTAGGGAATGCTGATGCGTTGGACTTGAGCTCCTCAGGGAGAGATTAGAGCCCCCCCCCCCAAACTAGAAAGTCTGAGATTGAATTGGGGGCTACACTGGAGTCATATTGACTCATTAGATAGCCATGGGGTAGGACCATTCTCTACATCTTGGTTTTGCTACCTATATATCAAAGGACAATACTAAAAACTCTCCCCAGGAAGTATTACTTGAGCACTCACTCTGTCCTAGGCACATGGACACCAGCCGTAAGGAGCTCAGAGTTCAGTGAGGATAATGGATGTGCACATGACCAACTAGCTCTAAGACAGCCAGTAACAAGAGCTAAGGTAGAGGGACAACAAAGTGCTGGGGAGCCAAAGGAGGGAGAGATTACTCAGCACCCCATTCCCTTGCTCCTCTCTGGGATAGGGTAGCCTTTCCCCATTATCTGCTGGGTTTTCTGGAATGAAATATCTCTTTTCCAGAACTTTGGTCATTTGTCTTCGCCTTTCAATACTTAGTCATTGCCAAGCCACCTGTTAATGATCACTGAAGACTAAATTGACTGTCATTTCTGATTACAGATGACACTGGGTGAACCTCACTAATCATGGGACTGTGGCAGACAGGGGGAGACTGGCAATCCCACTCCACCTCACGCAGGTCTCCCCTCCAGTAGCCATCTCTCTTGTGCAAGTCATGTTCTCTTTCTGGTTCACAAATTCTGTGGCCCTGGGCAGCAGGATTTTCTTACCATTTCATAAGCAGGCACTGAGACATACAAGAGTGCATTGAAAGAAACCCTTTTAGAATAATAATTAGCTACCCTTGGGTGGAGCACGGCTTTTGGATACAGGGAGAAGGTGTGGAAGAGAATATGATAGAAAAGTGATTTTCAGGGGAGCCTGGGTGGCTCAGAAGGTTAAGCCTCTGCCTTCAGCTCAGGTCATGATCTCAGGGTCCTGGAAGGCCCACATTGGGCTCTCTGCTCAGCAGGGAGCCTGCTTCCTCCTCTCTCTCTGCCTGCCTCTCTGCCTACTTGTGATCTCTCTCTCTGTCAAATAAATGAATAAAATATTTTAAAAAAAAGAAAAGTGATTTTCAGACTTCTGGTGGTTCTATATAGCCCAATTTTTATAGCCATGAAATCATCTGTAATGTGTAATCCAAATTGCCCTCCTCGGTCAAAAAATGCTACTACTGTCCTGCCTTAAGTAAAAAAGGGGCACACTTTGAGAAGCCATTAACAATGGGTCACTTTCTTTGTCTGAACCTCTGCTTCCTTTTGTATATCAGTTTTCATCTATAAAAAGGGGATAATATTGCACTTATTTTGTAGAGTTATTATGAATGTTCAAGGAGATAATCCATCTAGTAACCCAGTACATAGAAAGCACTTAGAAAATGTTAACTATTGGGCACCTGGGGGTTCAGTTGGTTGAGCAACTGCCTCCGGCTCAGGTCATGATCCTGGAGATCGAGCCCCACATCAGGCTTCTTGCTCGGCGGGAAGCCTGCTTCTCCCTCTCTCAGTCCCTGTGCTTGTGTTCCCTCTCTAGCTGTGTTTCTCTCTGTCAAACAAAGAAATAAAATCTTAAAAAAAAAAAAAAAAACTTAAAAAAATCTTAAAAAAAAAAGAAAATGTTAACTATTGTTCTAGAATACACTATTTGTGTGTGCTCAAAGTCTGTGGGAATACCTTGTCTCTCCTCTTTTAGACAATACAGGTCTTTACCCTCGAAAAATTTGGCCAGTTAAGTTATGGGCTTTGGCGACATTTAAAGCATAACGATCTCTATTGGAGTACTTTTTCTGCTACCAACAAGCTGCATGATTTCGGGCTTAATCTTGCTGAGCCTAAATTTCTTTTTCTACAAAGTAAGGATAATAATATCTACCCCATATGTTTGTTGGAGGATTAAGTGAGCTAATGTATGCAACTTTCTTAGCAAGATACCTAAATAAATTGGCTGATCGTGTTTCCTGCCTTGGTAAGGAAAATAGTTCTCCTCACCATCCCTGTAGGTGAATTCACCTTCAGCAAGCAAGTTAGACACAGCTTCTAGCAATGTCCTCATGGACTGTGGCCCCTGGAATTGTGAGCAGACACCTGACTCAAGGTATACAAATTAACTCGGTGTAAAAAGAAACATGCCTAAGAAAGATTAGTTGAACCAATCAAATACTTGCTTTTGGAAATCTTAATTGGGAAAATACCCAAGGAATTAACTGTCAGCAGTGGAATAACAGAATGTGAGACATAATGAGATACAACCAGACCACGAGGGAACATGACAGTTAAATTAGGAATAAGCAAAGCTGTAATAACAAGAAAAGATAGACTGAATAGAAGCCAAGGAGGCCATCAAGAGGAGACTAGAAGGAATACTGGAGAGTGTTTGAGCTCCTTTACAGTAGAATCCTTGGTAGAAGACCCACGACATTTTGGCACTGACCCTGCCCTCTAGAACATCCTCTTTCTGAGACTGGGTCAAACTTTGTTTTGGTCCTCAGCTTCTCAAGTAGCCTTCCCATCCCTTATCTACAATATTCCTTCTCCTCCCTTCCTCCCTTTTTCTTTCTTGAGCTAATCTATGTGAGTCTCTGTTCCTGGCATCTGAGCCTAATTGGCATACAGGCACATGGGAGACCTTCAATATGTGATGCATATTATAATTAGGTTGGAAATGCAAGAGTCATTGTGGCTTAAACTGGTAAACCCCACAAATAGATGATATGATAAGACAGCTGAAGGGGAATTCCAAGAGACTGTGTGTGGAAGGGTGTGGTAGGGTGAAATCACAGCGAAACGGTAGTAGAAATAAGACTAATGTCTTAATAAGAAACACCACTTATGAATTAATCCTGTTTGGAGAAAGAGCATCTGAACAGAAGGGATGGCTGCTTAGCATAGGAGAATAAAGTACAAAAGCCTGATCTAGCAGTGCTTGTTGGTACCATCGAGGAAAAGAGAAAATAAATTCTGGATACATTCATTTTTCAGTCACTGGGGAAATGTACCAAAGCAGAGGCGATTCTCCGGGTCTCTTGAGAGCCAGGCAGAATATCCCTTAAGGCTATCCATTTCTTTGGCTTCAATTTCGCCCTCACAAAGTGATCTTTTGATTGCTGTTTTGACTTTCCATGTATTCTGACATTATAAGATGGTATCAGGATGGAAGACATATGCATTCAAATGGCAGAAAGAGAAACCTTTATTCTGTAAGGCAGATACTTCCCTGGTTTAGTTTTTACATAACAGACTTTGTGAACACAACAGAGGGAAGCCAGTCTCTTTAGTTAGGACCAAGTCTATGGAACTGAAGAGGCCAGAAGACAAACTTCTTGGAGTAAACTCATCATGATGCCCCTCTGAGCAGTATGTTGGTAAAAGTTCTATAACCTTGTGTAATATAATAAAAATATATATCTGATGTTTGTTCAGACAATGAAGTCTTAAAGACTGAATTGAATAGCCTAGCCAACATGTCTGTGTATCCAGGAAAGAGAAGCTGTAGTTTGATGGTGTGAAGTAATGCAAAATACATATTTGATTTTATGTCCCCAGTTTCTGGCACAGAGCTCCCAAAACTGTGGGATCACCTAAGGGTGAGTCCCTTTTGTAACTAATGAGATGACTTCTGGCAGGTCCTCAGAAGAACTTCAGGATGGAGGCTGGTCATCAGAAAGACCAAGCCACAACTGGAGGATTAGAACTTTCTGCCCTAGCCCCTGACCTCCAGGGAAGGGAGAAGGGCAGTAGATTGAGTTCAGGCACCAATGGCCAGTGATTTTAATAATCATGCCTACATAATGGAATCTCCATAAAAACCTTAAACAATGAGGTTTGGGGGCTTCTGGGTTGATGAACACATGGAGGTACTCTGGAATTGGTGTGCATTAAGAGGATATGGAAACCAACAGCCCCCTCATCCCCTACCCTGCCCTATTTATTTCTTCCATCAAGCTATTCATGAGTTGTATCCTTCAAAATAACTGGTAATCACAAGTAAAGTGTTTTTCTGGGTTCTGTGAACTATTCTAGCAAATTATCAAATCTGAGAGAGTGGGGGCAGCCATAGGATGCCCCCCTCCCAGTTTGTGGGTAGTTGGGCAGAGGTGTATGTGGCCAGAGCAGCCCATTTACAGTTGGCATCTGTAGTGGGGACATCTTGTGGGACTGAGCTCTTTAACTCCTCGGACCCAACACTAGATCCAGGTAGATGATGTCCAAATTGAATTGAATTGTTGAAGTTCCAGTTGGTGTCAAAGAATTAGAGAATTGGTTATTGATAAGTAAAAATCCTCAGACCTTGTTATTTTTCTCTCTCTTGTTCTTTTTAACTTCCAACACTCAGTTATTGAATAACTAGACTCTACTCGACTCCTAGTCTGACAAAATTTGTAGGGTAAATGTATGTGTGGGTATTGAGAAGAAAGTTTCCTATTCATAATCTTAGCCATATGGATGCTTGCTGCTCTAGAAGAATACAAGGCAGTTTTATAACCTTGGCAAGTAGTAGCTATTGACTATGAATTTCATACTGTACTTGATTGCTATATGCTTCCATTTCCAGTAGCTTGTGGATTAGCAAGTGTTCAGAGATTAAGAAAGAATTAACTTATTAAAGATAAAAATTTTAATGATACCACCATATACTTGTATATTCTCATTTATAAAGAACTTTCATGGACCCTCATCTTATTTTCATAGTTCTGTGAATTATGCCTGTTCTAAAGAGGGAAAGTGAAAGTTTAGGTTATAAAACTGTTAAAAGATAAACTGAGGCATGTTAAAAGTTTTGAGAGTTTATGAGGGCTTAAGTTAATTTGTTAGTGCTTAGGAGTGCTCAGCTGACAAGGAGCTATGGGAAGGAAAGACTTTTTAAAAGAGGCTCAGTAAGTTAAGCATCTGCCTTCGGCTCAGGTCATGATCCCAGCATCCTGGGATCCAGTGCTGCATTGGGCTCCCTGCTCAGCAAGGAGCCTGCTTCTCCCTCTACCAGCCACTCCTCCTGCTTGTACTTTCACGCTTGCTCTCTCGCTCTCGCTCTCTCTCTGGAAAATAAATAAAATCTTTAAAAAAATAAAATAAAAGAGAAAAAAACAAAGCAAGAAGATTATTTGACTGGCTATAGCTCATTTTAGAAAGCCTACTTGGTTATTTATGATTGGTCATTTTTAGGCTTCTTAACCTTGAAGTATTATAGACAAGCTTTGGTTTGTTTACATAGCCTACTAAGGCATTCAACCCACCTCATTTTTTTAAAAAGATTTTATCTATTTATTTGAAAGAGAATGAGAGAGAGAGAGGGTGAGCTGGGCAAAGGGGCAGGGGGAGAAGCAGACTCCTTGATGAGCAGGGAAGCCTGATGTGGGACTCGATCCCAGGACTCCAGGATCACGAGCTGAGCTGAAGGCAGCCACTTAACCAACTGAGGCACCCAGGTTCCCCTGAGTCCACCTCATTTAATGACCTCCTTGTTTAATTAACTTAACCAAGCTCATAAACTGTAGGTCCAGCATTCAAACTCATTTCCTTTTATGTCAACTCCAACATTTTCTTCCAGTAGGTGACACAAACCCCAGATAACCATGAATCAGAGTAGCAATTTCTTAAAGTAAGAAAGGGGCATTATCTGTGCCAATATGTTGGGGGTGCATTCAGTGGTACCATGTGGGTGAAAAATGTGATTCTAGGACAGAGTTGAGAACAGAATAGGACCCAGGTCCACCCATGTGCATGGAAAATATTTTCCTGGGAATACTGCAATATATCTATCCCAAGACTCCTCTTCTCAATCATAAAGTAGTCTTGAAGTCATAGGGAATGCAAAGTGTACCGTGTGCAGACTGTCAACTGGAGAAAACCAACCTTTTCCGTTAAGCTTGATTGGAAGATTGGATATAGAAAAAGCATAGAAAAATATTTCTCCTTTTGATAGAAGACAGAATGTTTTCAAGGGGTTTTAAGACGCATATATCTGATGAACCATAGAATGTGTATATGAAAGTTCCTTGGCCTTTCCAAAACCTGTTAATGTATTCCTATATCTTCAACCCTGCATTTAGCCTTACCCAGAATTTTCCTTTTCACATCTAATCTCCCCTTTATGTTTTAAAAGAATACCATTAACTATCATTTTTTATTTCTATCTTTTATGTTCTAATAAATAAATAGCTATTTATTGAGGTCTCACTATATTCCAGGCACTGTGGTGAGTATTTTTCATATATTATCCTAGCTTCTTTCCCCAAATTCTATGAAGTATGCATTATTATTATTATTATTATTATTATTATTATCATCATCATCATCATCCATTGGACCAATGAGGAAACTGCAGCTTGGTGGAAAATAGCAGATTTGCCTCCAGATAGTACATTTCTGCTGACCATAAGCTCATCTGCCCCAACAATCATGTCTCCCTCCTGTACTTCCTTCCTTCATTGACTCCCATTGGAAACACTATTGCTTCTCTGGGATCAAGAACCACCCTGTGGCTGCCGTTTTTCATCCTAAAGAGTACACTGTCGTAGTTCCAGCTCTTCACAAGGGTCTCTAGTGGAATGGTCCCTCAAAAGGTGAAAGCAACAGGTCAAAATGGTGGTCATTATCAACTCCTCCTTTCTCATTTCCCCATCACCGTGGATGAAGTTCCCATTAGTTGGAGTTCAAATCCAGGAATAGCCCAGGACCTCTGGGTCACCCAGTGCTAGCCTGGTGGCTTCCTCCCCTACATGCGCATTATGAGATTGGCCAGAGGCAGTGGCAGAGAGACACAGCCTTGCCTGACACCCTTTCTACTCCTGCTGGGAGATCACAGGCTCCCACATCATTCAAGGGTCTACTGGTCCAGCCTCTCTTTCCTTGTCTCTCTTGCCAGACGTCTCTGCAGATTGCCTTTTCTGTAACCATTTCCAGGGTGGTGCTTTACCTCTTCCACGCACTGCCATCTGGACACACTTCCGTAGCTAGCGCTGACTAATGTCATGCATGTTTATTACCAGTGTGTGTCAGCATCCTTCCCATTTACGTTCTGCATCTTGACAACTGCCCTGTGGCCACCAGCTGGGCTGCCAGTTGTGCCCATGGTGAGAGGAGCCACAAACAGCCCGGGACACAGAGCAGTGTCCCCGGTCTGGGCTCAGCCACGGAGAGCTGGCCACGTGCTGGGATCATGCCCCAGCCACACTACCTGCGTGGGGCAGGGACTCCCTGCTCACCACCTGTCCCTGCACCCCCATGGCCGGGCAATGCTTTGATTTGTCAGGCTGCCTTCCACCACATCTGGTGGCTCTGGGTCCGTTAGGCATTCTCATCACACTGCCACGTTCCAATTCCGTGCAGCAGTTACAGGTCGCCTTCTGAATGGGCTACAAGGACGAGGCGTGGGCACTGAGGTGGGACCGGCTCCTGAAAGCAGTCCCCTGAAAAATGCTCAGACACACACACACACACACACACACACACACACACACACACACAATGTTAGGAGGTAGCGGTCGTTATAGATTCCCATTTCCACTGAGGCTTCATTGAGTGAGACCTTGAGAGAAAACATGAAAAGCACTTTATCTTTTAGGAGGTTCAGGGGGAATGTACCAGCCCTGAATATTTACCCAAAGGGAGAAAAGGAAAGAAACCTTGTGAAATTGTGCTCTCTCAGATGCAAATGAAACTAAATCCCTTGAGGAAATTAAAATACTCTACGATGTGTTTGGAAAATGTAAATGGATCTTACTTTGTGTTAACAACCCAGACCCACAGCCCTCCACTGTCTCTCATCCTCTTGAGCATTTTCACCCCTTAACTTGGCCCACACTCCCTTTGCATGATGCTGACTGAGCCTTCCCATGAAGGCATTTTGGGCAAATGGTTCTCTGATACCTTTTCTCTTCAAACCATCCTGCACTCCCAGGTGCCTAATGATACAGCCTCTGTTCCCCACAGATAGCTCAGGCTAGTTCTCATGCATCTAGCCTGGATGTCATCTGAACATCAGTGTGTGAACGTAGGGAATGGCTTTGCCCTCCCTCCGAATCAGGGAGATGTGAGTATGTATGCATGAAAGTGTGGAAACATGCCAATAAACACAAATATCACAAGAAATCACTCCAGAGCAATGCCCCAAAGCACAAGATGAAATAATGCTCTTCATGTGTGTTTGTTCAAAAATATTCAGAAGTCATTTTCTCTACAATTAATAGCCTTGTGCATACATTATGTCTTTTCTTCTTTTGCCACTGGGGAAGAATGTTAGAAGTTGCATTGCTGAGTTGGAAGGTAAATGGATGTTGTTTTTGCTGGTTATCGCCTAATTCCCACTGTATGCAGTGTTAGTTTAAACCTAATAGCTCAGCGACCCTATAAAGATATTTTTGTTTTATTCTTTGAGCTTTGGGTTCAAAACAGATCAGTGGGAACTGGGCATGCTGACCTGTGTAGTCACTCGGGCACCCAGCTGTTGGGGGCTCTATGCAGCACA